>VWZO01013592.1:117290-189239 GCA_013396975.1 Bucco capensis
TGGATGACATTGAGAAGAGCCTGGCTCCCTCCTCCTGACACTCACCTTAACATATTTATAAGCATTAATGAGGTCCCCTCTCAGTCTCTTTTCCAGGCTGAAGAGACCCAGCTCTCTCAGCCTGTCCTCATAGGGCAGATGCTCCACTCCTTTAATCATCTTGGTGGCCCTGTGCTGGACTCTCTCCAGCAGCTCCCTATTCTTCTTGAGCTGGTGGGCCCAGAACTGGACACAGTATTCCAGGTGGGGCCTCACCAGGGCAGAGTAGAGAGGGAGAATAACCTCTCTGGATCTGCTGGCCATGCTCCTCTTAATGCATCCTAGGATGCCATTGGCCCTCTTGGTCACAAGGGCACATTGCTGGCTCATGGTCATCCTCCTATCCACCAGGACTCCTACATCTTTTTCCCTGGGGCTGTTCTCCAATAGATCAGTTCCTAGCCTGTAATGATACATGGGGTTGTAATTTCTTTTTAGAAGTAATTTAAACAATTAACCTTTTTTTTTCTTTTGGAAATAGGTATACTGTATATTCCATAGATACTTTTTGAAAATTAAAAACAAGTTTTACTTTTATGTAAATAATGAAAAGTACTTGTGTATATATAAGTTGTTTCTTAAAGTACAGTAATTAAGCTGAATTTAAATAGAAAACTAGTAAAGTAAGCAATAGGTCATTTGATCATCATCCTTCTCCTATATTTTTTCTTTTTTTTATGATGATTGTGGAATTATGATGGACTTGAGTTATATCTCATGATTCAATTCATAACAAAAAGCAAAAAATATACTTGCATTTATATATGCAATTAAAAATCAGGATATGAATGTCTAAGCTGAGACTCCAAAACACTGTAAATATGACTTTTTTAATTTGACATTTTTGTCCATTTCTTAAATTATTGATCAAAATATTTTCTTTTTTTGGTATGCTTTCTTCTGCTTAAAAATTATTAGTGAGGTAATAATGTGATTACTTCACTAATGTGATTTTTTTCCTTCTAGATATCTCACACTAAGTAAGTTAAAATCCAATTCCTTTTCTAGCTGTCAAAAGCTTTGTTTCCCACTGTACTGGTCTTCTTACGGATGAAGTTGTTCAGAGACTTCTTCCTCCTCTTCCAAGTGCTGTTGATTTATTGATGCAGTAAGTATGTGTATAAAACTGTTAAATGAGATTCTGGTTGTGATAAGCTACAGAGTAATCTTGTATTTCATTTAGTGTACTTTCTAATGAAATTTCTATTCAAGGCACAAAAATTAGAGTATAGAATTCAACTTTACAGCTGAAGGATATAGCTGGCATAATAATATGTATTGCAGATTCAATATTATGTGAAAAAGCTAGGGAAGAAATTACTGCATGGTTTTGTTTAGTTAGTGGTTTTATTCTGCTTTTTTTAATCAAACATACACATTGATGTTTAGGCACGGTCATTTTTTATAAAGTAAAAGTGTTCAAGACCACACATGGACAAAAGGATTTAGACATGGGTATTTTTAGATTCAGAGCTAAGCTAGAAAGAGTATTATAGTTTTTAAAACTTTAACCTTCAGACTGTGTGGTGATTTAATGTATTTGGGCTCTAAACTAACTTACCACAAAAAAGTTAATTGCAATAAATATAGGTACAGTCAAAGAAAATAGAAAACCTTGTCTATTTCTCTAGTATTAAATAAAAATAATGACTGGGAATGAAGAACAGATGTTTTGTCAGAACATGTGAAATAAATTGTTTTGCTTCCACTATTGGTACAGCAAATCAAAACAGTACTTACAATATATATAGATTTTTAAAGTAGTCATTAGAGTGGTACAAATGAAACCAGAGTGCTGCATAATGCTTAAAATCTTTAATATCTCTGATATGTTTTTTATGTTTTAAGGCTTTCTTCAATATATAAATCATATGGAAATTCTTTAAAAATGCCGTCAACAGTTTACAGACATAAACTTTATGAATTACTAGCAGTATTGCCTCCAAAGACATATGAAGGTATGTATTTCCTTGCAAAGAGAAATCCATTAAAATTACCATGGGCTCATTTTGAAGATTTTGTCCAACATATATTCAGCTAGCAAGAACTATTTTCACCTTTCCTAATAAAGAAATGTTATTCCCTCTGTCTAAATTTACCAATAAACCAATTGCATATAGTCCATTGAAAAAATTTAATCTCTTCAAGTAGACTTATATATTAAACTGACCCTGTACAGATTGCAGATTAAAAGTTTGTATTTAAAGAAAAAAATTCCACGAAATCTGGGGATAGATTCACTTTCCTCTAGGAGAACATAACTTGCAGTGTTTAATATCTAATCCTCTAATCGATAACTATGCACTGCTGCTGGGCAGGTCTAACAGTTCAGCTCACAAATACCTTTGGCATCTTTAAATTCTTTGCATAGAGTACTGTATGGACTGAAACCAGAGCGATTTTGACAGTTGACACACACTGAATTGGCTGTGTCCTCTGTATTATGGAGTGAATCCTTCTCAAATAATCTGCTCCATCTAGTGGTAACTGCTAAGCAACTTTTCTAAGGAAAATCTCTGACCTTTGCCGCAAAGCTCGTGGTTTTGAGACTAAAACATATATTTCCTGTGAGTTAATGTAAAAATGTTCGTTATTATAATGTCAGGTTGAAGAATTTCACACAAATAATCTCAGCAGTTCGATTTTTGATTATTAAATTTGTTGATGTTTTCTCTGGTCTAAATGTGTTTTGTCAGACAACTCATTAGGGTTGTTCTCATTCTTTGGCTTTTTCTGCTTGTCATGTTCCACTGTCTAAACAAAAAAATTGAATACAAGCATTTGCTTCTCTTTCTTAATAGGATGAGATGAATAGCTAGAATGCTGGAACAGCATCCTGGCTCAACATTTTGAACTGCTTTACATTGGGATAATATTATTTGATATGTTGAGGATGGCCAAGTGTCTGGGACTAAAATAAATTTAATTTGGTAAAAAATTGCTGAATATCTCCAGAAAAGGGATTTGGGGTTTTTTTATAATTGTGGTCTGTAATAATGAAAGAGCAGTTTCTAGTTGTTGATTTTGTGTTCTTGTTAAAAAGCTCAATTTCTATTCCTTTCGCACGCTATCTGTGCATCTTAGAATGTAGTTGATAGTGCTAACATTCTGCATTTAGAATTTGAGCTAAGCATTTTGGGAAAAGGACATACTTGCTAATTAGTCAAGGAGCCAGCAAAGCAACAGACACCTTCAGGGAAAAGAGGCTGATGGGGTCAGGAGTTTGGGAGCTAGGGGGATGAAGTCAGCTTTCTCAGAATGCATTCAAGATTCAGGAAGGGTGAAATAACTGGTGCAGCTCCCAGCTCCAACTATACAAAAGGTTTCGCTTGTGCTCATGAAGTGCTGATAACTGTGTTGTCCCACTTTTTGGAACTTACATGTATTGAAAATTATAAGCACCTTTAGGGCAAACAGGTAGTTGTGTGATCATCTAACACAAAGAATGCCAAGAACTGGGTAATGTGGAGTTAAGCCTCCTTTAATGCTGATATTTCCCAATTCATAAGGTCTTGACTTTGCAATTTTAATGCTCTGGCAGTAAACTCTTACCTAATGTTTGCATAAAGAATGTGTACATTTTTTAAGATTAGTTCTGCAGTGTTTTTCGACAAAACTTACTTATCAGAGGAACCAGATCTTTCTCATAACATGTGGTTCAGCACTGGAAATGTTCTCTCACTGCAGGAACTATTCTAACAAACTAAAATACTCTGACTAGGAATGCCTGATGTTGTTGTTCATGTACAATGTACAGTTTTGTTTGAATATTATGTACAAAAATATGTGCAAGTTTTAACTGCCAGTGTAAATTATCATGATCTAATCTACAGTAAATTCCTCATACTTTGCTTTTTGAGTGCAAACTTCAGAAATGGAGGAGTGCATTCTGCAGCTTTGGATTATTTATCAGATTTATGGATGTTTTAAATCACTTCTGCTTGCCAAGTCCAAGTATTCCTGTGTGGTTATGTAATACATTCCACAGCATTAATTTTCAGGAAATCGAAGAAAATATGTCTGTGCTTGTAACTGCCTTTTTTCCTCTACTTTAATTGTAAATCTAATTAATTTACTGAATTAGCAGTGTATGGCATTATGCCTTTTATAAAGGTAAAGATCTCTGGTTTACAGCTTTTGGATTGCTGTAGGTGCTTAGTTTGCTTATCATAGGTAGTGCTCTGTTGTTTCCCATGTAGAGAGAGTGTTCTCCAATTAACTATTTGAAGACTTAAGAAAATGTTAGATGGATGTTGCTATTTCAGTATAAATATCTTGCTCCCATAGTTGCTTGTGGCAAGTAATTAACTGAATATTTTGAATACTTTTTCCCTTTAATTTAAAGGAAGCTTCTGTGCTGTTCTGAACGAGCTAGTGACTGATTTGACTGTCCCAGATAGCCAGATCGATACCTCTGCATTCTTGCTTCCACCCCTTTGTCATGAGAATGATCTCCTTTTACTTGGTCCCTTACTGCAGGAGACTGACCACCGATTTATTGAAGAGCAGGTACTTTTTGATGATGATAATTGCATTTTCGTACAGTTCTAGTTATTTCAGACAGTGCTGGTTTTGACTTGGTCAAAAATATGGCTTTCACTCTTTTCCTTCTTTACAGCTCCTTTTAGGTAACAGCATAGCTGGTGGCAGTCTGGAGTATGACCCTTACTCAATTTATGAGAAAGTTGCAAAAGGTGATTCAATACCTAAACCACTACCTCCAGTATTGTCTGTTACCAGTGCAGCAACTCATCTTTTTGGAGTTATATTTTCCCATGTAGCAGGATCTCACAGGTAAAGTAGTAACTGTAGCTGTTGAGGAATTTGGGAGATGCTAAACGATGGTCACAGTGTTTTGATACTGAACACAGAAGAGAACAATTCTAACTAACTAGTGAATTGTATTAGTGGATTCTGTGAACCCTCTGAATATCATCTCACAATGACAACAAATAATGTAACACAGACTACTCATAATTCAATTGCAATGAAAAGACACATCCAGTAGGAGGTTGCTGTCATTGTAATATATTTTGTTGAACAAGAAAAATAATGTTTTGTTTTGATAGCCAAATCAAAATAGAAGTAATTTTAAGAGATATTACACAATTATTCTAGTGCTTAATACATAATTAATAAATGCCTTAGAACCAAAGAGGGACAAAAGGGGTAGGAAGCTGCAGTAAATTAACCCTTATCCTACCTCATTCATTATAAAAATGGGAAGAAACAAGAGTATGTGTCTTAACATAGTCCTGTCAAGGTACAAGAATGCTTGAAAGGGATAAAGACTTCTTTTGGGTTTGTGTATGTGTATGTATCTTCCTACTGCGTACATGGCATTTTGGTTTGTTTGATGTTTCTAAGTGCACTGATTGCCGAGACATGAAATTCATCAAAATTTTTGCATGCTGTTGCTCATTCTCTGTGCTGCTGGTAATTTTCTTGAATGCAGCATTAAAAGTATTTTTATATTAAACAGCTTTATGTTTTCAGAGCCAACTATAGTTAGACCTCAGATCACGATCTTTATAGGTGCTGAGGGTTTTGTAATCTCCTGTGAGAGTTGAGTGCTTAGCATGCGAGTCCTGAGTCTTGATGTCTTCACTGCTTAGAATGCTTGGAATTTGGTGCAATCTTGAGGCAGCTTTTTGATATGAGCATACCTACCAGTAAAATTACCAAAGCTCTATGATACGTTCTTCTGACTTGCATTTTCTTCCTTATTCTGTCTTCAATGACTGCTTGGTGGTGGTCTGGTTCTGTTTTTCTGGGCTTTTTACCCCAACTGTCACCAGGTTTTCTGGTTGGTTTTCTTCACCTGTTTCTTAAAACCGGAACTAATTGCTGCAGATAACTGTATTTTCTTTTTTTTTTTTTTCCCTCCTCCTTTCTCAGTTGCCAGTCTTAAAATGCATCATTCTCATACACAGTTCCTTTTAATAACATCTGTCTAATGTTAGTTAATATCAAGTGATCACCTGTGAATACATGTTATAAAGAAACAAAGGCAAAAACTTCATGTTCATAGAGAAATTGCCTATTCTGATATGGAATACAAAGATTGTTTGCAGGAGACAGGAATGGCAGTTGAAGGAGAATGCTCAAGAGTTAGACTAATAGATTTGTTCCACCTCTGTTTCTATAATATATAGACTTCTTTATGTCTTTGCAAATAACATTAAAAAGTTTGATTTGTTTCTTCAATTTTTAATTCTGTGGTTTCTTTTCTGTTTTTTGTTTAAGGCTCCAGGTGTTAGAACATTTGTTGAACTCCATAAAGCAAACAAAAGGGTCACGGCAACAAATAGTGCAACTAAATGTTGTATCTGCATTTTCTGCTTCCTTAAAGGTAAATCTATTTCTCTTTTGTTTCTTTCTCTGTCATTCAAATATGACATCTGTTGGTTCAAATGTGTCTACACAGAAGTTTTTCTTGTTTTGATTAAGTCAAGGTGAAGATCAGTCCTGTTTTCTGTGAAAATATATTGTTGATATCACAGTGAAGTGCTGGAGAGTCACGGTTTAGTTTTTCCTTTGTTAATGTTAAAGGGTTAGAGAAACCCATTCTAATACATTGGAGTACACCATCATCCATACTAGTGTCATTAAAATAGGAGAGAGATGGAAGAATTCTGTTTGTATAATTTCTGTATTTATCACTTTCTCTTTTATATTTCTTACTTTATAAATTAAGTGATGATTGGTAAAATAATCTCATAACTGTGCCGGTTGTTGCTTTAGACTTCTAACTCAATCAAGCAAATAAAAATAGAGGAATTCCTCACATAAAAGGGAAAGAAAAATTCACAGAATCACAGAATGCCAGGGGCTGGAAGGGACCTAGAAAGATCATCTAGTCCAACCCCCCTGCCAGAGCAGGATCACCTAGACGAGGTCACACAGGAATGTGTTCAGGCAGCTCTTGAATGTCTCCAGACCTCCTGGGCAGCCTGTTCCAGTGCTCCATCACCCTTACTGTAAAGAAGTTTTTCTCATGTTAATACTAAACCTCCTGTGGTCCAACTTGCTCCCATTCCCTCTTGTCCTAACATTCCTTCTCATAAATTTTGCATGACTGACAGAAAACCACATTCTGATTACTATGCTGTCTTGATATTTAATATAGTTAATATTTCTTTTTTAGCACTTGGCTAACTGCAAGGGAAGTTTAGGTCCAGAAGAAGTTAGAAGGTCTGCCCTGACACTGGTAATGGGTGCCTTGGAAAGCAACAATCCACTCCTAAGATGTGCTGCTGCAGAGTGTTTGGCCAGATTGGCCCAGGTGGTTTCTGACAGTGCCTTCACTGCTGGATTAGCACAAGTTAGTTTTGACAAGTAAGTTCAAAAAAAAACTGTGGTAAGTTACTAATTGAGTTCATAAAATGTTTGAGAAATCTATCTGGTCCCTGTTACAATAATAATTTTTTAAATCTAGTTTCCTTCATGAATTTAATGTCACTTCAGAAATTAACAGAAAAAAGCACTGCCTGACTTGTGCGTGCATTTCTTAGTTTTGCTGGTCTTTAAGGAGATTGTCTAAGTAAGCCTGCTTTCTAGCAACATAATTTAAGTATATCTAAAGTATTTTTGGTACTTTCTTGAGATGAAAGATGATAAATGAGCTTAGAATTTTAGCAATATAACAGTGTCCAATAAAATATTTTGCCAATTATATACTGGAAATTCCATTTGTGCTTATTACATGGTATTATTCTTGGTGATTACACTAACAGCTCTCTTTCCTTGTAATTAATAGGCTAAAATCTGCTAGGGATGTGGTGTCAAGAACAGGTCATTCTTTGGCTCTGGGATGTCTGTATAGGTACCTAGGAGGAATAGGTTCTACTCAGCACCTGAATGCATGTGTTGGAATCCTTTATACTTTATCTCAGGACAGTACTTCTCCTGATGTACAGGTACTTGTCACTATCTAAAAGTGTTATGTTACAAATTTAAATTGTGGAGTATAAGGTTTTTCTTCTAAGAATAACATTCACAACCTCTTAGGCATACCTCAGGTGATGGCTTGAGTAGCAAAGGCAATGAAAACTATAGACCCTGCTCAAAATCCACCTTCCAAGCAAGATTATAATGATATGGGAGTTTCTTATATAGTGATCAATGAAGTTGATAAGGCAATTGAGGAGGGCCACAAAGGACTAGAGAACCTCCCCTATGAAGATAGGTGAGACAGTTGGGATTGTTCAGCCTGGAAAAGAGAAGGCTTCAAGGGGATCTTATAGCAGCTTTCCAGTACCTAAAGGGGGATTGTAAGACAGAAGGGGAGAGACTTTTTAAGTGGTCAGATTGTGATAGGACATGGGGGAATGGTTATAAACTGAAGGAGGGGAAGTTTAGATTAGAGATTATGAAGAAGTTTTTTACCCGGAGAGTGGTTAGGCACTGGAACAGGTTGCCCAGAGAGGCTGTGGATGCCCCATTCCTGGCAGTGTTCAAGGCCAGGCTGGATGCGGCCCTGGGTGACCTGGTCTAGTGATTGGCATCCCTGCTCCGTGCAGGGAGGTTGGAACTAGATGATCTTTAGGGTCCCTTCCAACCTGGCCATTCTATGATTCTATGATTTTAGGAATTGCTTAATTTCATGTTCACCTATATCTTGACCTTGACTAGATATTACATACTTTTTTTTGTTCTTGTCAGTTTTTGTCTCTGCTAAAATTACCTCACAGCAATTTCTGTTGAAGGGTTATATAGTAAATAACAGGGATTTATACCCTGCGTGCTGTAGAATTTGGTCAATATACTTTCTTGAATAAGGAAAGATGTTTTGGAGACTATTTCAAATTACTTCTCTGTGGCTAAAACTGCTATCTATTAGAATACCTTTAAGAGACATTGAGTGCGTTCTCTGTAATTGTCTAAATCTCACTTACAGAATTTTTTTAAGCTTTATCTACAATATCTTTACAAAGAGAAGAACTGTATGTTGACATGAAACAGATGTGGCTATTGGTGCAAAGTAGTTGAGACTAAAACAATATATTGTTTCAGCAACTGTTGTATTTTTTTCATAATTCTATTGTTCTTGCACATGGAACTGTAAGAAATTTTGCCAAGAGTAGAATTTATTTAAGGAATAACAATCACTATTAAATTGATTGACTTAGATTAATTAGGTTTTAAAAAAATAAATTATAAATAATTCTTTCATTGCAGAACATACAGTTCCTTTAAAAATATTCAACATGGCTTATTAAGCAAAAGGCTCTTACAGTTTCTTTCTATAACCTCTCCATTTGTCCCTTTAGAACCTAAAAGTGCAACTTTTGTTACTCTTAATTGCTGAATTTCACTTGAACTATCACATTTTTAAGAAGATCCCATGTTTATTATATGATGTAGACATTATATAACTGCTTCTCTTATTTTACAGGCATGGGCACTACACTCTCTGTCCCTGATAGTAGATTTAGCTGGCCCCTTGTACCATGTGCATGTGGAGCCTACCTTATCTCTTGTTCTCATGTTGTTGTTGACTGTGCCTCCTGCTTACACTGAAGTTCACCAAAGCCTTGGTCGCTGTTTAAATGCACTTATTACCACAATGGGCCCTGAGTTGCAAGGTATGCAAAGTACAATAGCATCAGCTTTGTATGGTTTAGCAGCAAAACTGCTAAGCATTGAATGTGTAATTCAAACTTTATCAACTAATAAGTGCATACTAAGGTGTTTTCTTTCCTTTTTGTAAGACAGTACTTCATGGGCCAAGAGTTTGTGCGCTCAAGATGACATGACTGCTAGTTTTCCAATAACACTGTCTCTTCGACATCTTTTTCCTTGTTTGAACTGGCTCTCCAAGCCTTGCATTGGGCTGGAAATTCTTCTATTTGGCATGAAAACAGAAGATACTCATATTTCAAGAGCTAGGAGCCAGTCTTTGTCTTAGTTGTTATGCAAACATTTAAAATTTGCATTAAATTGACTTTTAGAAAAGCGGAGACTGAAATTTCCAGAGAGGGGTGTGACCACTACTCATTGATATCTAAGTATAACACAGATATAGAAAGTATCTATCAAGAGGATGAGAGATATGGGTGGCTTGGGAAAAAGGCAGGTTTTCTTTTTTTGAAAAAAGTTGATGTTTTGAAAACAAAAACAAATACCTTTTTTTCTTCCAAATATAGGCAGCAGTACGACAGTTTCAGCCTTAAGAGCTTCCTGCCTCCTGGGCTGTACAGTGATGCAGGATAATCCAGACTGCCTTGTTCAGGCTCAAGCCATCTCTTGCCTTCAACAGCTTCACATGTTTGCTCCTCGACATGTTAACTTGTCCAGCCTTGTGAGCTGCCTGTGTGTGAGTATACATTTACTAGTCTATATCCTTGTATTTTAAAAACATTTTGTTCAGAAACACTTAAAAATGCAAATGCTTCTTAACCAGAGAAACTGATCATTGTGTAGGAGTGAGGTGTTTCATATCCTACAGGCAAGTATTGTCTGTCTTTCTCAGTTTTTTCCCTAGTTTCTGCTTACCCTTCATAAGATAAACGCCTTGTGTGGAAGTCTTGGCCTTCTAAACTGCTTGCATGTGTGTGCTGTTGCTCTCACTAAGTTGTCTGGCAGGATATACCATCTATTACAACTTCATGCTGGACGTTTACCAGCTATTTTATATTGGCCAGTTTTTTCCCTGCTGCTTTTTATGTCTTACATGAAGGATGGATTAAAAAGAAAAATGTGTGTGCTGAGAATTGTGTTGTTTGGGCTTGTTTTTTTATGGTGAAAACTTTTAGGTTTCTCTGTTTTGTAAGTTCTCTAGCACTAATGCTTCAGTGTACTGACTTCTTGCCAGTCATTATAAAAAGCTCCAACACATAAGTGATAGTCATACTAGGTCTTTGGAAAAATTACACAGCCCTCTTTTTCAGCTCTAGTTGACAAAGAGATAGGGAGTTTGTTTGTTTGATAGGGAATTTTTGTTTGTTTTTTTTCCCCTCAAAGTCTCTATCTGAATATATGCTGTTCTGAACCACTTAGTTCTCTGAAGAAAGGAAAAATCATTTTCTGGTAGTTACTAGCTTTGGGTTTTCAGGGGCTAGCTAGGAGGATTTTTGTTCTTGTTTTGGTGGTTTGAGGTTTTGGGTTTTGTTTTTTTTATAAGACCATCTAAACTTTCAGTATATCAGAGAGAAACAAAAGGACACAGACAATAAAGTATGGTGATTTTTTTTTTCTTTTTAAATCTCTCTTGTCTATCTTAACACAGCCTTTATTCACATATTCCCATGGGTAGCACTTACATGTCAGTAGTAACCACATACTGATTTTGTATAAAGTCTAGATTCCTTGCACTTACTGTGGTTCAATTTGACTAGAAACATAATTGTGGGAGCCAGGAAAAATTGAAGGAGAAGCTGTTTCAGCCCCATGTGGTATTAGGTATGGATGTACTAGTTGCAGAAGAAACAGAACTTGTGTGTTCTTTCCTTTAACATATACCAGCTATTTACCCAGATTTTTCTCTGGATAAAAGACACTTTTTCTTACATTGATAAAATCAAAAATCATGTAAGTCACTCTCTTGCTCAGAGGATATATTAGCATTTGGGATCTTATGTATAAGTCCATGTACAGTCTACTTCTATGTACAGTATGATCTCTGTAAGTAAGTACCTACTAATAAAGATGATGTCATGGTAAAGTTCTATTGTCTATACAATATTACTGATTTTTATTGTTTTCCAAATTGTCTCAAAGTACTTCATACAGTCCTTTATGAAGTTTATAATATTAAAACTCAGTTAAGAAGAAGCATGGTTCATGGCTCAAGTGTGTGTGTTTGTGCATCTGTTTACATGTTCATCTCTACCCCAGAAACGATTGTGAGCTTCACAGGGGAGGAGTCTACCAAAGTTGGTAGCCTCAAATGAATGAACTTTTCTCATTCTCATGAACTTGTTACAGAACTATGGCCATTGTTGTTGATACTTGCAATTCAGTAAACACCAGTACATCTCTCAAGAGTGTCATAAACAAAGAAGGTGTGAGCGTGTGCTTTGTAGGTCTGTGAGAAGATCATTGCACAAGCAGAATTCTGCATTTGTAAAACTCACCATCCATCCATGTAGTTTCCACCCACTAAATCACCATCTCACTAGGGAAGCAGAATTAAGTATTAGACTGGACCTGAAGTCTGCTCTTGACTTGTTGGCTTACAAGGTGACATTTAGCAAGCCATTCCCTACGAGTTTAAATTTCTGCAAGTGGAGAATAAGGTGTGACTGTCCTCCTTTGCAATGCGTGTTGAAGTCATAAGGGGGAGTATAAAAGCTCAGCACTAGATACCAAGGATATTCACCACTGCATTCTTTATTTAAGGCAGAAAAGCAAGAGAGGCAAAGAATCTGTAGTCAGATAAGTGATCTTTTATCCCCTTTTGTCCATAGAAACGTGAATTCTTATTCAAAAAAATCTTGAAAACAAGTATGCAAAGATTTATTTTTTTTGGTTTTTTGTAACCGTTGAACTAACTCCCCTCACCACCCTTTTTTCTCCAAGGTTTCCCAAATATTCTGAAACAGACATTCTCTTTTTTCTCTTTTTCCTGCCTTTTCTTTTTCATTCCTTCAATTTATCTTTGTTCTTTATTTCTTTTCTTCTTCTTTTCTTTTCCTTTTATTACTAAATGTAGCATTAGGCACACTGAAACAATTGTTGTGAGCAGCTGTAAGCTGCCTCCTCTAGCTGTCTTCCCACCCCCTAAACCATGAAATGGTTCAGGTCCCCAAAGTATTTATACCATTCAGTGTGACTATGCTAGTACTAGCAAAACATGACTCAGGCAGTGGATGCACACCTTCACTGGCTTGTTTTTTTGGATTTTGTCTTCTGCTTGTTTTTTTTAATTGTGGCTGTCATTGTCTAGGTTCCCTTCTTCAGCTTCTGAAAGTATTCTTTGTTTTTCAATTTGATCTTTTTTCCAGGGGCTTTGCATCTAATGTAATTGATGCTTATTCTGTCAGTTAAATTCTTGGCTCCAGCGGAGTAGAAATCATATGCTTTTAATTGTGTCTAACATTAGCTCTAAAGCTAACCTAGGTGAGCAGAGACTTCTAAAGAGCTTATTTGTGTGAGCTTATGATGTAGCTGCAAGACATTAAAAGATATTTTGAAACAAAAAAAATATATAATGTCAGTAACTATACTGTGCTGTTGTCTTGGTACTAATTTTAAGGGAAACTGATTTGCAGTTTAAGTGTGTTCAACATTAAATATAAAATAAATGAAAAAAATTACAGGGTTGGTATGTTTGAGATAAGATTCTGAATGAATTTTCATATATGCTGAATGTTATGTTCTCCATGTGTGGTTGGTATCACTGTGATATCTATATTGTGGTTTTGTCGTGACTGGTTTGTCATTTGTTTTTGTGCAGGAAATCTTGTTGGATAATTCTGTGTTGGTAGGTCCCTGTGCATTGTTAATCCTAAAATTTGCAGTTTGCAGTGATGTTTTTTATTTCATCTTTTATGTTTTTCTTTTAACCGTTTAAATGTAATTTCATCTAGCATGTCAAGTGACATTTGATTGTCATCCTAACCAGACCTTTCCTAACTTTCTGCAGATGGCAGACATACATTTCATTTATGTGCTTAGTGGAGCATAATTTTCTTTTTAATGTTTTAAGCACAGCAAGGGAACTATATGTTCATTTAAGTTTGTACATGATGCTTGCATTTTGTGTCTGTTATTTAGCCCTGTCCCCTGCTTATAATGTGAGAGAATAAGAGAGATGAAAAATGTGCATCTTGCGTTATTCAGTAGCCTGAATTGGATCCTGTTGTTTTTTCCTCCTATTAAAAATGAGCATGAAATTTATGCATGTCCAACTCAAAGAATGTGTATCCTGCTTGCATAAGTGTTGCATTAAAAGCCTCACTTATTTTTAAAGTTTCAACTAAAGTATTTTGCAGACACACTTATTGAGTTAGGTTTCGTTTCTTTTAAAAGAATTATTCAGAGAGCATATCTTTGTGTGTATTAAGTATGTAATTCTGAGTATTGTAAATTCATGTGCATGCATAGAAATTCAAAAGACAAAGCTTAGTTTTGTTAATGTAACAAAGCTGAAATTCTGTATCACTTACTCTCTTTTTGTCCATAAGTTCTTCTTTTTAACTGTATGTTAACTAATACATGTTAGTCAAAATGACTAACATATATTGACCTGTTGCTGACACATGAGGAGCATGAACTTATTGCAAGGTTTCCCTGCAGCAGACGCTCAGATCTGTCTGTTTTAAGGATGATGACAGCTAAGGGTACACAATTGCTTAGTTGTAGATAACAACATTTTGGTGATAACCTCAGCTTAATTTAGAAGAAGCTACATAGATAGTGGTGTAGCCATCTTGCCTGGCCACACAGCTGGTTCCTTGTGTCTTTGGGATTCCCTTCATAATGTTCTTAAAATTGAAAGCAAACAAATAAAAATCAGAAAGCTCCACTCTTAACAAAAAAAGAAACAACTGAGGCTGTGTCTTTGGCTTTGTAAGTGGTTTTTTTTTCTTGTTCCTGTAATATTGAATCTGTTACTTGTTTTTCAGTATAAAAATACCAAAGACTGGCCTGGTAGTGCTAAAATATGGTGATGCTATAAACCATTTTGCTAGAAACTGCTCAGGAGACCTGACTTGTGTCAGTGTGATACACTCACCAATAACTCTCATCCTTCTTCTCACCTTCTCTAAAACATAATTTAATGTAATCTGAGTGTATAATAATTTCAAAGATGAAATTGCAGCAGTGTTCTCTTTGCCCTTTCTTATAAACTTCCTTTCATGCATGGAATTCAGATTTACTAAAGCCTGATTGACTGTCTCAGCTGTGGTTACAGTGGTATTTCTCTAGTTACATCTGAGGAAGATTTGAGTAATTTCCTCTTGCACTGAGATTTAAAACCCATTATATACACCCTGTAGTCAAAGAATAGAGTTAATTGTACATTGAGACCAGGATTCAGCTGTCACTGAAGTTAATGGGGGTTGTTTTACTGATATCGGTGGGTGTTGGATTCAGCCCCAAACCAGTCTTATAAGTTACCTTTGGAGACAAGATGTTAGTATTGGTATGTTAAAATTGATTACAGGAGTTGCAGAACTTTTCATTTGGCTGTTAAGAAAAAACAAACAAAGCTGAGCAGAAATAGTATCAATTACGTGCTTACTGACCACAGATTTGTCATAACTGCTGTTGTTCAGAAAATATTGGCCTTACTGACATGTTGCTATAAAGGTTGGTTGGCCATCTTACTGTTTCTTCTTGCATGTTTCAGGTGAATCTCTGTAGCTCATACTTACTATTGAGACGTGCAGTGGTAGCTTGCTTACGTCAGCTTGTGCAAAGAGAAGCTGCTGAGGTATCGGAATATGCTGTTGCATTAGTTAAAGAAAGCAGAGAAGATTTTACTCCAGGTAACGTATTGAAGTTGTGACATCAAAGAGCTTGACATACGGATAGGGAATTATAAGTACGTCCTTCTATGGCTATGAAAATTTTGCTGCATTTTTGAAATCTTTAACTCAGAAGGATTGTTTGCTTCTATTCTTTATATAGTACTAAATTATAGAAACATCCAAACTCTGTCCTAGTAATAAAATGAAGATACTGGTGCTTTTTTTACTGTTACTTTTTTGTTTAGTTTTGTTTTACTGTAAAGAGTAAGGGTTGCTAAATGAGAAAATGCAAGTTCCAGAGAAACCTAGGCCTATCTAGCCAGTAGCTGTTATAGAAACTGCTTCATAGTCCTGAATTTTACATACATATTCCTAATTTTATTTTCACACATAAATCTCTTCTTAAAATAAAAATTTGTCATTTAGAGAAGGAGTACATAACCTGTTGAAGAAAGTTTCTGTTGACCTATTTTGTGATCTCATTAAGTAATGATCAGCTGGAATCCCTAGAATTTTTAACTTCCTAAGGGTTTGAGGTTTTTACTAACAGACCTGAGAATGATCACTTGCTCATCCTCATGTACCTTCCTGTGAGGGGACAGTGGTAATAATTCATTTCACATTGGATTTCAATTCAAGCTGATGTGGAATTTTTTAGAAAAGATAGTAGGGTACAGCCATTTTGTAAAAGTGCTGATTTTTTAAATTGGCAATATGGGGCAAATAAAAGTTGGCTATGTTCATTTAACAAGTTTGTTCCATGTGTCTGGTTTTGAGCTTTGTGGAAGAACAATTTTAACTTCCTTTAACTATATTATGAGTCAGTGTGAAGATAACCAAAGATTTTTTTTCAGGAGCTCAGGTTCTGTGGTGACAGCAATGCTGTGAAATACAGAGTAGGATTCTTTTTTTTTTTTTTTTTTTTTTTTTATTTCCCTGGGGTAACATTCTTCCTGTTCTCAGTATGTTTCTATAAAAGCTCAATGTTTGTTTTGTACTCATATTATTTACATATGGTATTAAGCAAATACTGTTGTTTTAGTAGTATTTCAGGGCTAGATCGTTGTTCACAAGATACTCTGTGTGCAACCTTCAGTGGGGTTTTTGTGGTCATTACTGCAGTTTTGTGTGGTGTACAGTGTTCAGTTCACAAACTCTGTTTTTAGCAGATGTTAACATCAGAGAAATAGGCCTGGAGGGGGCATTGCTGGGCTTGCTGGACAAAGAATTGGATCAAAGGTTATGCCAAGATATTAAAGAAACTCTGACTCATATGCTTACATCAATGGCAGTTGAAAAGCTCTCTTTTTGGCTGAAGCTTTGTAAAGATGTTCTTGCTGCGTCAGCTGGTAAGTCCTAATACATTGTAGTTGAGAACACAATGGAAATAAGGCCTGCAGCAGTACAGTATGTCACTAAGGGAATGTATTCTTATTTCTTGATTGTTTAACGTTGATGAAATGCATTGCCTTTCATATTGAAACTATAGACCCTTTAACTTAATTCAGAAGGAATACGGCTTTCTCCCTTTTCTCTATTGAACAGCCTTTTGTAAACATTTTAGTATGTCTTGCCTGTTCATACTGTTGTTGATTTATAGTCGTCATGTTAACTTATTAACAACCCCATGTATCAGTACAGGCTAGGAACTGATGTGTTGGAGAACAGCCCCGGGGAAAAAGATCTAGGAGTCCTGGTGGATAGGAGGATGACCATGAGCCAGCAATGTGCCCTTGTGGCCAAGAGGGCCAATGGCATCCTAGGATGCATTAAGAGGAGCNTTCTATGATTATTGCCACATCAGAAATGGAAATGCAGAATTCATCTCAGCTTGTGGGTCCTGTGCTATTACCTACTAGAAAAATATTCAGACCCTATCTTCTATTAATAATAGGAATGATGCTTACCTACTATATCATAATAAAATTCCTGAGCAGATAGAACTAATTACTGTGCTGAATATTGTGGGAGGAAAAAAATAATTTTCTTTTACCTGCAGTACAGGAGTAAAAGTTCTTGGATTTAAACTTTTTGGTTTGGAAAGGTACTAGCTTCTAATATGTCACACTTCTTTTAGAAGGGTTTTTTTTACTTTCACTTCTTTCATTGCAATTCTTTATTTACTTTTGTGCTATTGATCTTGTCTTCTGGCAAGCAATATCAACCAAATGAAAATAGTTTTGTTACATTTTATTTTTAATTCTAGCATTTACTTTAAGACACCAAGGTTGAAGGGAATTGTAGTGAATTGGAGGCTAGAAATGGACTTTCAGTTATAGTGAGAAAGAATATTACATATCTTTTTTTCCTTCCCTCCATGTCCTAAATACAGATTTCAATACAGTAGCTTCAGTAGATACCACTCAAGAAGAGGAAACTGCCAAAGTGGATGATGCATCTATATTAACATCTGATAGCGATGAGAGGTTCCATCCTTTCAGTAATCCACGATGGTCTACCAGAGTTTTTGCTGCAGAGTGTGTTTGTAAAATTATAAGCCAGTGTGAAAATGCAGGCAGTGCACATTTTGATGTAACTTTGGCTCAGGAAAGAAAACAACGTGATTCAAGAGGTATGTGTTAAGCACTGAAAGAATTTTACAGAATGCAAAATATGCTTAAAATAAATGCTAGCTGTTTGCATCTTAATGAAATTAATCATAAAACTGTGGTTTGAATCACTGAAACCTTTAATTACTCTGACATAGGAGCCTGTATTTATTAAGCTGTAGAGTTCTTTTAATTTGCCAAAATATTGGGATATCACTGCAGCATTTACAGTACTTTCCTGGTTAAAGTACCATGGCATGTGCATAGGAAGCCATTGTTTCTGCATAAGCATTGGCCATCAGAAGCGATAGCTGGCACTATCCTACAGCATCACAACTTGGTATCTGTGAGTATGACTAGAAAGCACCACATTTTTTCTTTCCATAATTTATATGGTTTAGCAGTAGAAACACTGCTAATTTTCAGTACCTCACTGTGTTTATCTTGAGTTGTGTTCCTCAAAACTTTTTTAGACAATCTGCCTCATACATAAAGATATTTATGCTTTATTGTAAGAACCTTTTTATAGATTCAAATGGAAAAGAGGCTAGATCAGCTAACATAAGATGTCAAAGTAATATTATTGTACATATAAGCTGCTTTAAGTGAATCCTTCATGTGTGGTAAGGTAAAATGTAAAATATACGTTTTGAAAATGTTTGAAGCAGTCTTAAAAAATATGTCTAAACCTAAGTTAAATAACAGTTTTTTAATGTCTGTTTTCTTGTCAGATGATTTTTTGGTATTGCATTTAGCTGACTTGATCCGTATGGCTTTTATGGCTGCCACAGACCACAGTGATCAACTTCGTCTTTCTGGGCTTCAAACATTGCTAATTGTTGTTCGGAAGTTTGCAGCTGTTCAAGAACCAGAGTTTCCAGGTCATGTAATTCTGGAGCAATATCAAGCCAATGTAAGTACCATTACTAGTAACTTGAGAATACAGAGTTAATCACTAAAAGATTTTTGCTTTTTGCTGTGCATAGTGCTAGAGTTGTGTTTCAGTTAATTTCTTACTGAAACTATTATTAATTTCCTCAGACTAAACTTCCTTTGAAAGTGTCTTTTCAGTTGGGATGTAATGTTTTAGCTGCAATGTTTTTCAAGTTTCGGCAGTTTTCCCTCTTTCCTATTTGAATAAAGAAAAAAAAGAGAGCATTGGTGGGGGTTTTTTGGAAAGCATTCGTTTCAGAATGTGGAAGTATTGCAAGAAATATTAAGAATAGTATAATTTAAAACTCTGCTTAGAAGTAAGTAGCCTTTGCACACCAGTAATCCCACTACGTGATCTTGATCAACAGATACACTAGCAGATATAAAAGCGTGGATTGTACTCACAAGGTCTATTTCAGTTACGTGTTGAGACTTACAGAAAAGATGTCCTGATCATTTTGCATTCCAGACTGTACTTGTGTTAAATATGCTAGGTGGCTGTGTTAAGCCTCATCTGGCTCTCATTCTTCAATTTCTAGCAGGCATTGAATAAGTCAGATCACTTTTGTCTCATAGAAATGGAGAGATCCTGACACTGAAGACATCCTAACCCACTTTGATCTTGCTTTTGCCATTAGAATTCTATTCTATTGGCACTTACTTGTAGGAAAGAAGTTTCCTGAAACCATCTGGGAGGGGGGGAAGGGGGAGAATCTGTCCTTGCTGTCTAAAAATATCAAGCAGGTCACAAGTAGAGCTAATAATTCTTCTTTTAGCTTCACTACCCTTATAGTGTTTCTGCTAATACTATGCATAGATCTTCTGATCAGCTAGTCTTTTTCTGGTAATTTTTTTTCCATAACAGTAATTAGAAATAGATGGATATATATCTTCCAGACTTAAGTAATGGTTTCCTGAAATCTTGTTCAGAATTTCCTTAAATGAAGTCTGAGCTTTAGAGTGTCTTAAGAAACTGTTGTTTATGATCACTAAATGCAGCTTCTTTTCACTTATTTTCACAAACGTGTATTTGTAGTACTTTTACTACACTTTGTACGTTCATCACAAAGAGCACCAGATTTTAAGGAGTTCTCAGATAACAGCTAATGCAGCAAGGGAAATTTTAATTAGCCATCAGTGAAGTAACTTTCAGCAGTGAAAGCAGGTGATATCTTTGCAGCCTTGTAAGTGTATGTTTGTGTGTCCTTTATTAGGCAAATGGAGTTTGTGCTCTCTCCTTTCACATCAACCAACTTCAGCTGTTTGTTTCCTTAAATCTGTATTCTTTCTGAGTAAGGAAATGTCACTCATTAGGTGCCTTGGAAGCTTTTCATTGTTTGGAACACTGTTTTTTTGTGTTGACGGCTACACATCAAATTGAGTTCAGGAAGGAAGAGGCTTCTGTTTCAGTTTTAGACTAGGCAAAAAATAGAATCAACTTTGAAGACCCCTCAAAGAGAACCATGTCTTCAGTGTAAGCAAAACAAAACAATAAAAGTATGACTGCAACTGTCTCCCTGCTGTTTAGCCTCACTGAAACAGTCTGTGGAAAAATGAAAACTATGCTTTATAAAGGAAAAACTGCAACAGAAACTGGTTATGAAAAGTAATTTTTTTAGTTAATTGTTCACTATGTATTAAATTTTGTATAACTTCTCTTTAGGTTGGAGCAGCACTTAGGCCTGCCTTTGCTACTGAAACTCCTCCTGATGTCACAGCAAAAGCATGTCAGGCAAGTGTTGAAAAGTCAGAAGTCTTGGTAATAGAACTCTCTGAAATTTACGTTTTGCTTGATACATCGCACAAGAAAAAGGAAATAAATCATCTAGCCTCAGATCCTCAGTGCACACAAAATAATGTCACCCATATTACCTCTATATTGTAACAACTCCAAGATTTTATACAGTTAATACTTGGGCTGTTATTTGCGACATCCCTCTAATTGTTTTTGCCTTTCATAACTTATGTACACTGAACTGTAATGTCATTTAACATTGATTACTATTCCAAGAGTAATTGTACCTCAGTAGAAAGATACATTAAATCTGGTTTTCATAATTTTGCAGATGGACAAAAGAGTATCCAGTATTGTTTGGTTCTTGTTTCTCATTATTTCTGTTTTATAACACTAGGTATGCAGTGCCTGGATAGCAAGTGGTGTAGTAAATGATCTTAATGACCTTCGAAGGGTTCATCAGTTGCTTGTTTCCTCTTTGGTCAAAGTGCAGGCTGGGAAAGAAGCACAAAGTCAACAATATAATGAAAGCACCTCAACTATGGAGATACTGGCTGTGCTTAAAGCTTGGGCAGAGGTTAGTGTAACAGCTCTATAAAGATAGTCTTGATATCTAGTAGGTAAGTTAGAACCTTTCAGACAGGAATTTCTTTCAAGAATTTCTTACATGCTTCATTAAATAAGAGTTGCTGATCCTTTGCTTTGATGCCTCTAAAGAACACATGAACGTTGTTAACTTGACAGAAGCGCTGCCAATTAAACTGGTTTTGTCATACTGTACATTAAGATTTCTTAATTCAGTCTACTACTGAAGAAATCTGTATTTCTTAACATGTTCTAATATCTCAATATTCATTTTAAATTGGCATGGTCTAAATGGCTGTGGTGATGGCCCACTAAAGGTACCGTTTTAAATAGGCATCATTTTTCTCATTGTCTGTTGGCATTTATTTTCTTACAGGTAGTTGGTGCAAATGATGCACTCTTCATTCTTTACTGCTAACACAGGGTAATACACGGTTTTGAGAGGTTGGTTGCAAGTGCAAAATATCATTTCAGTTAAAAGAATGTTTAGGAATTATTTGGCTTTAGGATCATGATTCTAGAATAATAAATTATTCAATCTTGTGGCTATAACAGGATTTGATGATTGGAAGCAGAAGCTGGGTAAGTAATATATTAATTTTTAAAAGCAGGGATGTTAACTACAGGTATGTTTGAGAACATTAGTAGGTTTCCCTTTATTGGGACTCTTTCATCAAGATTAGCTGATTGAGTGGATTCAGAAGATTTAGCAAATAAGTGCTTTTTCACCCATGCCTACTGGACTTGAAGCAGGAATAAATTCTAGGAAACCTCATGCTCATTCAACAGGGGGTCATTCTTATGATCACAGTTGTTTTCCAAGTACTAATTTATAAATCTCTCTCCAAATATATGAACAGGTTTACATAGTTGCCGTTGAAAAGCAGAAAAACCAAAATTATGCACACAATCACTGTTTAAAAATTGCAAACTCTGCAGAAGAAAGCTACAGAGATGTAGCATCTTCAGCCAGTGGTCTTCTGGACTTGGTACAGGCCGATCTTGGAACACTAAGCAAGCTCTGGCTTGCTGCACTTCACGATTTTGCTCTCTTAACTTTACCTTCAGAATATGCATCGCAACTACCTTCTGAAGGTAGGAAGGCAAATCAATTGTATTTTCAAAGGTCATTTGTAATCACTAAGGTCCTAGCTGACTTTTAAGATCACAGTAAGATTGAATTGTATAGAAAAGGCACATACTTGTATACCTATGTAAAGACTGCTCTTGAGAACAGAGGCTTCACTGATGTGAAAAGCAGTTGTTTGGTATACTTGTTTGTTGGGTAATCCTTATGGTTAATAGAAGAAAAAGGTAACTGTATTGGTTTCTATCCAAATAAATCTAAATGAAGTATCCTCATTAGCCTGAATTTTAGTATTGAACTTTTTTTCAAGAAAAACATGAATTCCCCTTTATAAGAATGAGAAAATACGGTAGTTGAAAATCACATCCTTAAAACTGTAATTTCTCTTCTTGTAGGTGGTACATTTTATACAGCAGAGACAATTGAAAATGCCAGACCTCATTACTACAACTCCTGGGCACTGATACTTTATGCTACAGCATTGTGGCTTACTAGCACAGGTTTCATTGTTGTTGATCCAGATGAAGGATTTACTAATCTCTCTAGACCTGTCACCCCAACTACAATGTGTCAAGATTCTTCTACTAGGCCCTTGGTGAAATCTCCTGAGGATGTGAATACTGACAGATTTCATCTTATCTTGGGTTCGTGAGTGCATACTCTATATGCTGTAACCCAGAATGTCATGTTGAATAGATAAAACTGTTAGCAAACAGTTAATTACTCACATTTAACTACATCACTGAATATTGCATCTCTTAGAAACATATACAGTCGAAAGAGTTTTAAGTCCTATCAAGAAAGTTGTAGAGTGTTTTTCCAAATGTGGTAGAAAAAACTGTGAGCTAAAGAAGTCCTAGACAAGTGTTCCCTACTCTGCTCATAAACATGTAAGTCCAAGGGTGGATTTTACCATGATTGTAGCACTACAATTACAGAGTGTGCAGTTTAGCATTACTGAAATACCGGTTTGCCTCACAGAGTAGTGCGTAGGTTGGAAGGAACTTGTAAGGGTCACCTTATCTGCTAGCCTGTGCTCAAGCAGGGCCACCTAAGGACAGTTGCCCAGGACTGTCTCCAGACAGCTTTTGAATACCTCCATGGATGGAGATTCGACAACCTCACTAGGCAACCTGTGCCAGTACTTGCTCACCCTCAGAGTAAATGTTTCTTTGAGTTCACATGAAGCTTTGCTTAAGCCTCCACTACTGCAGAGGCTGACAAGGCAGTTGAATTCAGTCCCAGTTCTCTCACTGTTTTTTTTTTCTTTGGTCTCTGTTTTGGATTGTTCTTTTGTAATCCCTTTTTGGAATGGGTATGTATGACCCAGATGCATATAGTTTCTTTTGAATCCCAGTCTTCCTGCACAGAGCCTACTTCCTTTTGAACTCCATTGCTTCCTCACTTAAGTGTGAGACCTCTGATAAAAAATCTGTTCATTTACCCAGCTTCCTATACTGCAGGATTAGTAGTTCAAATTTCATACACTTTACTGTGGGCACCTGGCTTGTTTATTCTACGTCTAAACAAATTCCACTTGTTCATTTTCACTTCTGTCAGAGAAACTGAAGAAACTTGAAAACAGGGACAGTTTTTGTGTGGCACAGCTCTTCTTTAGTGTACACCGATCAGTTTCCAGGTCATCACGCATTTTTGAATTAAAGCTGTGCTACTAGGATTAGAATATGCGTAACAGTTTATATGAAGTTTATCTCCAGTGTCATAAAATGTCATCTGAGGAGTCCTGAAAGCTCAGAAGAAAATGACTGTTTTTTTCTGCTCTAGGATTTGCAAGCTTAGGCTTCATGTAATTTACTTACTGCTAATGATCCGGCTGTAGCTGCAATCTTTAGCATTTTTGAAAAATGGGAAGATAAAAGCCCAAGCCTTTGTGTCTGTGAATTATTACTTTCTCCATGATTTCATTCTGTAACATAAATGAGCATGATTAGGCAAATATTCTGCTATATACCCATTATGAATTGTCTGCCTGTTCTTTGGACCAAGAGTTCAGTGCTGCGCTCTGAAATTTTTCTATTTTTTTATTTATGTTAATAGCCAGTTATAATTGTGTCTTACGCTGTCTAGAAGCTGAAGTTCTTTCGTTGTTTTGAGGGTAATAAAGTTCTTGTCCCAAGATACTAGCAACAGGAGATGAATTCACTTAATATAAAATGGAAATGCTAATCTACTATTAAGGTACTTAGTAACTGACAAAATTACCTCTTAAAATTTCAAGCACATACTGTTTTTTTTCTTCTGATGCTTACAGGAATTAGTGTGGAATTTCTCTGCTCTCCTGGATCAGATGCAGCAATGGAGAACATTATTGCCTGCTTACATGCCCTACAGGCACTCTTTGATATTCCATGGCCGAGGTCTAAAATAGGTGGTGATCAGGTAATGTCTTAATGATTAAAAGCTCCCCAGAATTAAGGCATAATTTTAGTTTGAACAGTATCTCTACTCTCTATTGTATTCAACACATAAGTAGTAGGTGAATTATATGCTTTACTAAAATCCAAAGCTGTAGAGGGAGAAGAGGAAAAAGTGCACAACACAGAACCTGTAAGAAGACAGCGATGTATTAAGCATTTTTCTTACTGTAGGAGTTGGGTGTGGAGCTGCTGAATGTTTTGCATCGGCTGATACTGACCAGAGAATCACCTGATATTCAGCTTGCTGCCCTTGAAGTGGTTCGGCTGATTCTTTATGCAGCTCAGGAACATGTGAAGGAAAAGCGGAGAAGTGCAGAAGGTACAGTGATGTATGAGATGCTGAATACATATTATCAGAGTTAAAGCAGTTCTTCCTTGGAAAACTGGATTCTTGAAGGTCATATTCCAAGATGTATCTTAATTGAAATGTTTCACAGGTGGTGACTAATCCTGGTTTACTTAAGTCATTTGAGGTGCCTGACATAAAAAATTGGGATGGTGTGATAGATAGCAGGTGGTTTTGGTGATGACTAGAGGGCATGGAGTGAGGAAGAAAACTGGGGAAACTGCAGCTGGAATAGTCTTGTGTGGTGTCAGGGAGTGAGGAGTCTTAGTGATAAGCTGGGATCAGCTGCAGTGGAGCAACCAGGAGACTTGGTGCACACAGCTGTTACAAGCCAGACTCCATTAGTTACTCTGATTGCAACCTCCTAAAGTTAATTTTCTAAGAGGAAAAAAATCTAGAAGAACCAAACCACTTAAATCAGGTGACATCATATTGGCATAGTGCCTCAACACATATGTCTAAATCCATGGTACACACTTTTGCCTTCTGAAAATCAATTCATAGTTTTCTTATTCAGAAGGATGGATGCTTGCCAGCAGAGCTCTGTATACATAGGCATGTACATATATATGTATCAAGGTTATTACTTGGTGATGAAACAGCCTTAAGTAGTAAACTTCTTGGAAACAAGGTACAGCCTGCAGATTTCTGCCATATTTCTTCTTTTTATTGCAGTTGATGATGGTGCTGCAGAAAAGGAAACATTACCAGAATTTGGAGAAGGCAAAGACACGGGAGGACTGGTGCCTGGAAAATCATTAGTCTTCGCAACACTGGAGTTGTGTGTTTGTATTCTTGTCAGACAGCTCCCCCAGCTCAACCCTAAATTAACTTGTAGTCCTGCAGTTCAATCTGGAAAACATCTGTTATTGTCAGAAGATGGAAGTAGACTGGTAGCAGCAGCATTAGTTATTCTCTCTGATGTTCCTGCAATCTGCTCTCCTGAAGGTATGCTGTTTCATCACAAGAAAAAAATTAATGAAAGAATATTGGGCTCTTCTGAGCTCCCTTGTTATTACCTCATTTTCTCAGCTGGATAAATCTGCCAGCAAGTTTCGTTGATTTGCTTGTGACAATTTCCTATTCTAATTATTTTTTTGACTGTCAGATTACAAAATAACTTACAAAACTGAAGCAATTAAAGTAGGTTTTTTTCCCTCCCACGTATAGCAGTGCAATTAATAGATTCATCTTGTACAGGGAAGTAACGAAAGCTACATGATTATGTTCTACTTGAATTGTATATTTTGGAATTTATAATGCAGACAAATTAAATTTAAAAGGGAAATGTATCATGTTACCTTTCACTAAAAGCCATCATTTGAACATTAGGAAATGACTGTAGGGAGTTACAGTTTATTTCTCAAATAATTGACTTTTACCTATGATTCATTTTTTATTCACTCCAGATTTTAAGATGTTCCCCCCCACTACTCACCAGTGTTATATTCGCACATATGATCTTTCAGCACTGTTACAGCCACACCTATACAACATTCCTGCTCTACTCCTCTGTTCTCACCTTGGGTATCTGTGTTACACCTTATGCAAATTTTTGCGTTTACCACTCCTGGAATTTTCTTTTTTCTTAATTTGTTCTCCATTACAAGATTCTTCTTTGGGGACAGCAGATTCCAAATGGAAAAGTAGACAGTTCTTGCTGTTACAGTAAAGTGATATGATTTCTCTTTTCCATCTGCAACTTGTTATTTATAAGTTCAAAGCAAAAGGAAACAAGCATGGCATCACTTAGGTATGAGGGCAACTTTGTGGCTTAAGAAGTAATCACTGATTTTTCTTTTCTCCCTCTGGTTCTTTATGACTTTAGCTGTTCAAGTTATTCCACAAACTAACAGACCAGATGGGATGTTTACTGTAGAGAACTTAAGCATTTAAGTCAGGTGACTAAAATGAGGAGCTTAAGCTTTCTTATACAGTCAGTTGAATCATCCTCGTCGTCGTGGCTAGGCTTCGCGAACGACTAGTCAGTTGAATAAAGCATCTCCAAAAGTCAACCCATATCATCAAAGAGGATATAATTGCATTATTTTTCCCCTTTAATAGGTAACTGAAGATAGAGTGTTATGACTGTCATGTCTCTTACTTCAGGTACCTGATATGTATGCATAATATAATTTTCAAATAAATGATGTTCACAAACTGCATTTCCTACTGAATTCCAAGAGTCAAATTTTCAGAGACTTGGCTGTTTGAAAATAGAAGGTGGATATCCTCATGTTCAGCAAGTAATTCTTAATAGGTCTCTCACAAACATCAGAATATTAAAATCTTAAGATCATAAACCATTTACTGATTGGGGAAGGACATAAGCATATTAAACTATATGCCTAACTGCTGTATCAGAACTTAAGATAGGAGCAACATATAAGTATTCAGGTTTCTAGATTGTCTCCAATATGGACACAATTCCATTTTGCTTTTAAATTTGAAGACATAAGAATATGCAAAACTGCTGTGCCAAGTTGTTCCTGTGATTTTTTTTGTTTATATTTTTTTAATAGCCTTATTCTGACAGATCAGCTCTCAGATTCTCAGGCACAGATGAAGATCTGTTCAGTAGGCTGTGGGACAATCTGTTTCTCTCCTTGCATCTCCTTTTCCCCAAAATATTTGTTATAATTTTTTATGGTAATTCTAGGAAATTTTGTTATGCATTTTTGGTCTGAAACCCTCTTCTTAATCTTCATAAATTCTTGACTTTACTAATTTCCTGGAGCAATGATATCCCTAGCTAACTACAAATCAAGTGGGAGAAGTATTTTTTGTTACCCGTTTTGAAATTACCGCCTGTTAATTTCCTTCACTGTATTGTCTTCATTTCAAAGTGTGCTTAGATGCTCATAATTTATTTTCTACCATTTAGTACTTTATATACTTCCATAACTTCTCTTGTCCTACTCTTCAGTGGTTCTGATCTTTCTGTTCTTGCTTTTCTGTGAACATGACATAATTCCACACTTCATACAATAAAATCATAAAGGAAAAGATATACAATGCTAATTTAAGAGGGGAAAAGGTTTAACTTCAGTTAAGCAATCTGAGTCCATGTTTCCTGCAGCAAATCACATAGTATTTTAAATCTTTCTTCAAATTACCAGTACCTGCATTCACATAAGTGATTGAAAATGATAAATTATAAGAAAAGGAGAATCCAAGAAAACTTCCTCATTTTTTTTTTTTAAATGTAAAAGGTACCTGAATTTTTTTTTTTAACTTCCATGAAATTAATTTCTTTTACAGGAAGTGTTTCAGTTCTTCCTACTATCTTGTACCTGATTATTGGAGTACTTAAAGAAACTGCTGTGAAATTTCAAGGTGGCCAGTTACCTTTAACAGTTGCTGCGTCTCTACAAGCTCTTAAAGGACTCTTGTCTTCTCCGATGGCCCGAGCAGAGAAGAGTCGGACTGCTTGGACTGATCTTCTACGTAGTGCTTTGGTCACAGTGCTCGACTGTTGGGATCAAGGTAAGCACAAATTTTGGATTTGTGTATTTAAAGAACAAAACAAATGTTTGGGCAAAAGGTTGTTTGGTTTTATTTAAATTAAATAAAGGCACATGCTAAAAAAAAAAAACCAAACCAAAACCCCTAGTATCTTAGTCACAGAAGAACTAATTGGCTAACAAGTACTGTTGGAACTATACTTCAATCTTGTCACTACAGTTCGTATGAGAAGTCATCATCTGTAAATGTATAAATGTGGGATGGCAGGCTTACCCCTGTATTATGCAGGCCCACAATATAGTTACATAGTATGATGAAATAAATAGGAGTTACGGCCTCAGTGTACATTTGAGCATGAAAGACAGCCATACTGCATGTGGGTTCACCACAAAGAATTAGTATCTGTATTGAAGCAAAGGGTATTAAAACAGTAGTTTAAGAAAAAATGTCTTAAAGTTAGTTCTCTGCATGCTGCTTCTTCAGTTTCACAGATCTGTTGGAAACTGTTCTTTGCATTTAATCTCTAAGATGTAGTTTGTTGTTAGAACTTCACTTTATAGTGCTGTTTTTTAAAGTTATAGCAAAAAACTCATCTTCTTAATGCAAATTTTATATTATTCTCAAAGTAAGTTGTACTCTGATATATCATAACAGCTCTTCAAAGGTATTTTTTGTACTTTATGTAGAGGAACAATGGAAAAGGAGTTATGCTGTTATTTCTAAATACGCATATAACCACTCCTGAATTTCATCTTGACCCTGGCTTTTATTAAAGTCTGTATCAGTGCATCAAAGTATGTCATGATTTTGAAGAAAGAGATTCCTAAAGAAATGCAGACATCGATATTTCTATCCCACCTCTTTGTAACACTTGAATTCATAGAATTACTTTTTTTTATGCAAATCTAACAGACTGCTTACTCTATTGCTAGTAGATGGGCTTCTTCAAGAACTTGATGAAGTTAGCCTACTTACTGCTATTACAGTATTTGTTATGTCTACAAGTCCAGAAGTTACTACCATAGAGTGCCTTCAAAAGCGTTGTGTTGAGAAGTTTAAAATAACGCTTGACTCAAAAGATCCTCTTGTAAGTACTGGTGAATTTGTAAGTATCAGTGTCACATTAAATGGATTTTAGCTTATTTTCTGTTCAGTTGTTTCATTTGTCCTGTGTGTTTAGTCCCATTACTTCTGTCCTGACTATGTCTGTTTTATTTTAAAATACTGAAAATAACATGTATTAGATTTCATGTTAAACTGTGAGAATTCACTATGAACTTGTTTTCTTGCATCTTCTCCATTCAGTAGCAAGAATTTAGCAAAATTGCCTTTACTTCAGAAATAGCTGAAAAAAAGTGCTTTTTATCTATTAATACATTTCTAGTATTACAAACATTGGTTTTTTCACTGATAGGAAACTGGGGACACCAAGTATGACTGCAACTAAATGGTTGTATGCACTTGGAAATTTTAGCCAAGTGTTTAGGCATCTGAGCCTTTCAGAAATTATGTAGGAATTTGGCAGTTTCAGTCCTGTTTACTTACAATGACCTGCAAGGAACCACACCGTTTGAGGCTTTTTCAAATTGTACCTATAGTTTGACAGAGGTAATGCTTACTTCAAGTACCTGCTATCAGTCAGCTGTAGGTTTGCAAAAAAGAGTGTATTTTTAAAACAGTACTAAGACACTATCTTCACACAAAAGCTAACTTTTTTTTTCTTTAACTCAAAAATGCGGAGGATGTAGGACTTGTTGGAAAGAAAAAGGAAGCATGATCTGATTTCTCTTATCAATTTGATTACAAGTTCTAATGCTCCTATAACATATTAGGCAATAGCAGCCTGCAACCTGGTGAATTTTCAAGCTGCAAGGCACTTCTTTCCCCTTCCCTAACATTTTATCTGAAAAGTTGTGAGTTTTAAAACACTCTGACACATATTTTTAACTGTAACACTTTGTAATTGCAAATCTGTTTTTTCCCTTTAGGTACAGTGTAAGTGCTACCAGCTGCTACACTCCATCTTTCAGCATCCAAACAAAACTGTGTCATATCCTTATATTCATTCTTTAGCACCATCTATTGTGGGAAAACTTCAGGGAACAGAAAAGGCAAAACCTGAAAATGCTGCTGAACTTCAAGTCATTCAGGAGGGAATAAAGGTGGTTACAGCTCTGATAGCCACTGCTGAGGAAGAGTACCGTAAGTTACTTCTATTACTGATATCCAAAGGATTAGACATGCTGAAAGTTGCCATAAGTAACAAATTAAAACAAAACAGCCAGTCCTGAACACATATTGGTAACAAAATTGCTAAGAAGAATATTGCATCTTTTTACTGTACAGTTCAAAAAACATCTGCACCTTTATAGAGAAATACTTACAGTTAGAATTTGAAGCTATTTTTTAAAAGTGTATGTTTATGTTCTCAATGTTTATAGGTGCTCATTTGGTGACCTGCCTTCTTCCCATCCTTATTTCCTTTCTTTTGGATGAAAATGCCCTGGTTTCTGCCACAAACTCAGCAAAACAGCTACATGAGTTTGCTTTGCAAAACCTGATGCAGATTGGTCCACAGTACTCATCAGTTTTTAAAAAACTAATGGCTTCCTCTCCAACTATGAAAGCCAGGCTTGAGTCAGCTGTAAAAGGCAATCAAGAAAGCATCAAAGTGAAGACTGCTAAACATGCAAAGAATCCTGGGAAAAGTTCAAGCATTCAGCTAAAGACCAATTTTCTTTAGAAGTCTCATATGTCGTTTTACACGCTCTGGTATCAACAGCAAAAAATGTCCCTTTAAATTTCTAATCAGAGGAGAAGTGCTATGAGTTGGTCTCACGTATTTCAGTTTGCACTTAAGTATTACAGAGTTTCTAAGAGAAGGCAAGTTTGTTGTTAAAGACTTCTTAAACATCTCTAAACACTATGAATAAATCTATCAGAGGTCATCTAATCATGTTTTTTCATTATTTTGAACTAAAATAGCAGAAATGCACATGCCTACCTATGTTAAAAAAGTATAGAAACTTTACCACAGATATATTTAGGAACAGACCGTGCTTAGCCATTAAGTAAAATTAATTTTGTTTTAAATCAATGTTTGTCAAAAATAAGTTATTACCCCATTTGGCTTTTCAATTTAACTGGGACATAGATTTGCTTGCAGGTTGTAATCAATCCTAATCACTAATTTAACAGACTGCTTCATTAAGTAAACAGAGTAAATATCCTTGTAAGCCTTACAGTAGATTATTTTTAATCTCAAAAAATTCAACTCAATAAAGATAATATTGATAGCTTTAATCCTAATAACTTCTTGAGCTGACTGAGATTTAACAAATGCTATTAAATACAGCTCTACAATGCTTCTTCACCAAGGACTCCATAGTGCTTTACCCAGTGGGACACATGTGAGTATTTGCAGGCTTGCTGCCTTGCTGCTTGACATAGTCTCACTTTTCAGGATGTATACTTGTGTTAATTTTGTATTAGGCTAGCCAGGCAATTGAAGCTTACATATCTTGTCCAGGATAGGACAGCAATTTTAATATACTGTGCCTCGATTCAGACATCTACTCTATCTGGATGTATGTTTCCTGATCTTTAAATGATCAGTTATATATACATGTAACACACCTAAACTTATGTATCTCTGCAGTGAGAGATGGACACATTTGAAGGCAGCTTGCCTTGTTTCAAGTAAAGTGCAACAAGCTCATAGTAAGGAGTATTTAATTAACATTTTTATGAAGGAACATATTTTAATATAGAAAAACAAATATCAAAATTGCAATGGCTATAAAATATTTTCTACATGTAGCATATTGACTTCTTTCTTAATACCAGTATTATATAAACCAAATACTGTCAAATGGAGGATAGTATTTCCTTCTCGAATCCAATTACATTAAAAGAAAGAAGGGGTTAAAAAAAAAAAAAGATTTACAGAACTGAGAAACACACTGTGACTCAGGAAAAGTGTGATGTACTGTATTTTATTATAAGTTTTGTATATAAATATAATTGTAAATTGTACATAATTAACCATTTGACCAAAGTTCTAACAACTCATTTTTTCTAATTTACATAAATAAAGCTAATTTTCTTCACTTAAGATTTGTCTTTGTCATTTCACTCAATAACAGAGTAGCTCTGAGGACTTCAGTAACAGAAAAGAAATGTTTGTATGCTGCCACAAGGAAACTAGAAAGAAATGTTTGAGCTGAACACACCAAGGTCTGTGACCTGACATTACAGGTCTTCCTCTGTTTTGTATAGAACAATGAGTAAATAAGTAAGATCAGAGAGGTGGGCTTTGTATGTGTTAATACCTGGTCTGTCCCAAATGCTGAAATGTGTCCACTATGGAAAACTGGTTGAGATGCTTCCATCTTTCCCTGGAGAACCAGAAGTTCTTTGTTCCACCTTTTCATTGCAGTCATATCCGTAGTTCTTGGCTGTGTTGAAAGGGAGTTACGTTAAATTTGACAGTTACTTATCTTTATCTCACTGGTAATTTTTTTATTTCATATGTCCTTTCAAATTTTATTGGTTACAGTTGTTTTTTTTTTTCCCCAAGGCTGCTTATGAAAACTCATGGAGATTCTTACAGGAGTTGAAACTTAAATTAAACTCATGTCATGTTTACTATCAAAAGTATTGCTGAGAAAGTTGATTCCTTCAGTAAATATTTATGGCTGCTTTTTTCATTTTCTATAATGTGTAAGAACAGCATTAATGTTTTTTTCAATAAAATTTTTTATATTGATAATACAGTCTGATTAAATGCTACTTTGCTCAGAAACTTTTAAGAAGAATTCTCAAATTGCAAAAGCACCAAGCAAAGCTTACAAAAGCCAAAAATCAAAGTTTAGAAGAACTTAGGACTAGGTTTTTGGAGGGTCTCATTGCAGTAGCTCATGAATGAGTCACTGACAAGTGCTGTAACTATGTGGTTTGACATGTCTTGGTCAAGTCTTGTAGCACCATTTTCAACATATCTGTGTATTCCAAATGCAGAAGCAAGAATTATTCAATAAATAGAGCCATTGCCAATTCTTAATGTGTATAATAGATTAGGACATGTGTGACCTTTATTTATCCAGTTAATTTACCCACATAGTCAAAATACCTGTGCCCTGAGTTGTGCTTTATTATGTACACTTAAAATGAGTTGGATCACATGAATGAATCTGCTCGTTTAAGATGTTAGAAATTAATCTTATAGGTATAATCTTGTTTCAATTACCAAAAGAATTTTTTAGATATCTGATATATTTGATGTAGTCTTATTTACAAGGATCTTGCATACTTTTTTTTGTGAAGAACTAAGACCACAGAGCAGTTTTGGTTTTAATTCTTCTGTTCTTTTTTGGGGCATAGCTTGGCATTCAAGCTTTTATGTTTAGCCAAATAGAAAAAGGCAAACATCTGTTTACCTATAAACCAAAGTCCTACCACTCTTCCTTCCTGTGTCCCATTCCTCCTTACTGATTGATTGTCTTACCATTTCTCTACAAGCACCAGTAAATTTTCTTGCAGTAAATTGTCTTTGCAGTGAAGTATGTGGCCTGAATGCACGCTTCCTTTGTATGTTTCCACTACTTATTTTAAAAGTTTAATGTTTTTGTGTGACAAAAGATCCTGCCTATGTCTGTTCAATGTGTGAATATAAATATGGGTACGTGGTGAAATATATTACTTAAGTGCTGTGTAAAAAATATTTGCAGACCACTTTCGGTTGACTGCAACAAACCAGAGTGAGTCAAAACCATGCAAAAGGATCACACAGTTGGGATGTGGTTGGTGTTAATTGGATGCAAGTCTGTAGCACTGCAACTGAATAAGCAGCATTGCTAATAGTATTGCTTAGGCTAGAGTAAGTCCAAGACTGATCTGGTATGTTCCCAGGTGCAGGAGTCACCTTCAGAAGCATCACTTAAATGATGCACAAATCACCAGAAAATAGGATTATCAAATGTATAGGAAGCATAGCAGGTTTTTAATGAATAGAAGTCAGTTAATCACAGGAATTTCCAAAGGGATTTCCCCCCTCACAGACTGCCATAGCAGTAACAGTGTGAGTCACTGCAGTTGCAGGAGGAGTGGAGTGATCTAGGATGGTTGCTGGTTTATCAGAAGTAATAGTAATACTGCTTAGTAGGGATCAGGCAGCAAATTCCATGGAATTTTAATATAGTTTTAATTTGAATGAAGTTGGACATAGCTGTGGCATGACAACGTATGAAGGGTTGCTCTGACCATCTCCTCTGAAGCTTCATCCCTAATCTCAATGTTAGGTATACATTTTTTGTTTTCAGCTTCCTGAAATGTAACTCTTATTTTATCAGTAGACAACGAGTCAGAAGCTGCTCTCTAGAAGAGCATATTGTAGACCAGTAAACTACTTACATTTTCTCCAGTGAAAAAATTGTCTGGTGATACTTCAGGCAAGGCAAGAAAGGAGGGGAAATTCTTTTAAAAAGTAACACTCTTTATTCAGTTTTTAAATAAAAGAACATACAGCAAGGTAGATGAATTTTCTGCTTCTCTGCACTGCTGTATCAAAAACTACAAGAGTTAACTTGCTCTTTGGCCAGTCCTGATCTTATGGGCATTCCTAGATACTGCTTTTTGCACATAAGAAACCCATGGGTTGTCTTATCCCAAAGTTAAGCTGTACTTTTATGCAGCCAAGTGTTAAAAGAAGCCCTCAGATTTGTCCATAGTGCTTTCATCTGAGCAACATTGGAGCTGTTGCCATAGACATTTCATACAGGAGTAATTCGTTTAGCTCAAATGTGTAGCAAGCAGTTCGGTTTTGCATTTACATCAAGCTATTAAGTGACAATGGGCTACAGCTTCCAAGATATAAAAATTAAAAAGAATGTTTAGCCAGATGTAACATGCTTTGCCTGCCTCTGACATATTTTGAAATAATGAATACTGGAAGTTGATTGTATAGAATAAACTAAACCAGATGTATTCAAATACATTATGTTGTCTGCACAAAGAAACACTAAAGATGTCAGTGCAATACCAACAGCCACTCCAGAATGTTGTGTGGTTCTTCTTTTTGGTTTTGATTTACAGTTACAGGGTTGGATTGTTTTTTTAATTTTCTTTTTTTTCCTAAAATGCTCTGTGGATTCTCTGGAGAATAAATGGTTTACTGCATGTAACAGTGAAAGGGGAAGTGACATCTAAATATAGTGAAAATAGCGCTGAAGGTCAGGCACAGTCTGAAAATCACTTGCGGTCTCCTGTGGCCCCTGGTGCGATAACTGTGCCAACAGCAGAGGGAGCATTAAACTCATTGCCCACGGTAAAGTGTGGGGAGTGATACCCATGTTCCTATAATCCTTGTATGGGTAGGATGAGCTCATTAGCCTTCTGGCAGTCATCCTAGGAGAAGGACAACTCTGATTCCAAACCCGGGCAGATGGAGCTCGTTTAGCCCTGTAAAGCCTTCCATCTAAGAGGTTAAACCTCCATCCTAAGGACTTCGCTGCCAGCGTCCAAGCTTGCTAGGCCCTGGCAGATGAACCTTAGGACTAAAGGGTGGGTCCAGCTCTGCACATGCTGTGTCTCACCTAAAAAAAATCCATAGCGCAGGCTCGAGGGTGCTATCCGCTATCCTCTTTTTATCAGCGCGCTTGGAAAAGGCGCTGATGAGGAGCGTGGATGCAGCCCTCCCTGGATCTTCGTTCACGAAGCCTAGCCACGACGATGACGAGGGCTGAAGGTTTTGTCTGAGAAACAGGTCAAAACAAAAGCAGGCTTCCAAAACCTCCTGAAGTAATTTGTGGTAGATTAACCCAAATTTACTCAATCTGTAGCTGAATGTCAGTTTTGCTCTGTGGTTCTATCCCCCCTTAGGTAGTGCCAGTCATCTGAAGTACAGAATCAGATTCTAGAAGGTAGAATGTGGCATCAGATCCCCTTCCTCTGTGCTTGTACTCCAGCTGTTTAATGGCAGCACTTGCAGGAGAAAACAAATGGGAAGCCACAGCAGAGCCTGCTCTCAGTGAGCATGTTAGTGTTTGTGCCAATTTGTGTAGTTATGGCACAGAAAAATGTTTTGGTTATATATGTAAAGAAGTTTCAGATGAAGAAAGTCTGCTTCTAGAAGTTGCTGGTAAGAAGCTAGATTTAGTAATGACAAAGATTGGTAAAATCCTGTTCTAAGCTACAGCTTAATGAATTGTAATTGTCTATCCTAAAATGGAAGCATTTTTTAAACCAATATTGGTATCGATGTATTAAAATTTATATGAATTACTTCACTGCCAATGAAATGCAATATAGAATTACTTAAGTTCCCTGTTGCTACTAGTGGGAATTTCTTATTTTATTATAACCTTCTCTGGGGAAGATTTTGATAATGGAATTTTTGTAAGGATTATTTTCTGCCTAGTGCCTCAGTTCTCAGTTTTGTATGAGACTCATTTTCAGCGGAAGTACAGGCCTCTGGCATTCTGGAAACAATTTTGATTTATAATAGAAATATTATGCAATTTGAAAATACAGCCTAGCATTATGAAGGCAAATGCTTTTAACCTCATCTTCTCTCATGTAAGGTTCATGGCAAGCACTGAGAAAATACTGTCATAGGTGTATGCATATTTTACAGGAAACAGTACAAGGATAACTGGTTTAAGCTGTTGCCACCAAATTTACCTGAAATTCAGTTAGAGGAATAAAAGAATTTGCCTATAGAAAAAAAATAGATTTTCTTTTATGATACTTAATCAACTATTTGTTAAATGAGCAAGGATGGGATGAGGAGGGGTAGCAGAAGAGACAATGCAAGTAAATGGTTTTTCTCATCCAGTCTGAGGCACAATACAATCTTATGTTTAGCTGTCAGGGAGTCAAGGGACACATTAATGTGGTTATGGTGGGGTGGGAGGGTAGATGGGCTTTCTTTAGTGCATATTCTTCCCAGTTCCCTTTTGTGGGCAACAAATCTGAGAATAATTTATTACTGTAAAATGAGAATTCTCAAGCTAGTTTGAGAGAGCTACTCCAGAACAAATGGTCTTGAGTTGGAGCCACAACCTGTCTGTAGTTTTAGGCACTCTCTAAACCATACAGTAAATGCAGATACATGTGGACCCTTAAGGCTTAAAGGCTTGCAGCCTTCTATCCTGATTTTCCCCCATAGCCTTAGAGATGTGGCAAAGGGCCATACCCCTACCTTGTAGATACAGGGAGGAAAGACAATCAGCAGGCATGGTAGGAACTACCATGTAGTAGCTTTCTCTACCTGAAGGCAGCTGAACATGAGGAAGCGTATTCACTCACATGAATACCTTCATTTCCAAGTAGGCAGTTCCCTCCTTTCCAGTAGGTTTCTTTAAGTACCTGCTCACAAAGGCACCTGTTCTGGCATCCCACTGGATCATGCAGCTATCACTGCTCAGAAACAGGAAGTCATGTGTATGTGTGTTGCTGAGTAACTTCCAGTGGGCTGGATCTGTGCTGAGACTGGTGGTAATCAAATCCAACTAGACTTTGTGGGTAAATCCAAATGATACCAAGAGATGAGCTGTTCTTCATATTGGTTTGTGCCATAATGCAAGCATGTCTCTCCTTGACATCCTTCAGAGCAGCAGTTGCTGAAGCCTCTCACTGCCTGTCATACATGTGTCTGTATCCATGCAGTGTCCTGCTCAGCTCTGTGCACTTGCAGCAACATGCAAAGCCATGAACTGCAATGATTTAGGATAAGCTGCAGTCATTCATAAAGACTCCTGGAGCTTTTCTGGCCAAGACAGAACAAGAAAGGCTGTTGGATGTACTGGCTACACAACAGAGAGGCTACAGAAGCAGATTTAGAAGATGAGACAACTGCTGCAAAACTTCTGTAAGCAGGAAAAGGGAAAAGGGAATAGGGACTTACCTGGTTTGTCAAGCTTCTAGTGAACACCATGGCTGCAACACCTCTGCATGTGACAGGCCACCTTGTGTAGTTAGGAGAGAGTTTTTTCCATTCTATGGAATCTGCCAAAAACTTCAGTGGCTTTGATACATTAATGAGAAGAGATCTAGCAGCTCATGAAGAACCTGCTACTGCCTGTGGAAACTGGATGTTCCAAGCTGCAGTACATCTTGTCTGGATCAGCTTCACAGCTAGTGGTTGGAATTCAAAACTCTATTCTTCACTGGCTTGTTCTGGACATTAACTAAAGGAATGGCTTTCAGTGCCATCATTCAGGAGGTAATGAATATAGTAATGGTCAGGGATTCTCTCCTGATTCTCTAGGTTTGTGAAGCTGTACCTAAACTACACAGGATGCCCCGAAAACAACTCAATCTTCTTTGGATTTTTTCATACCTGTGTATTTCCAGTAAGTGCAAGAACTGAGGCAGTCAAGCAAGTATTTAAAATCCAGTTCCTGTTCATGCTAATATTCCAGAACTATGTGCAAGAGATCTTTTCTGGTTGTTTTCCTTACGTTCAGGTAGCCAACACCCAGCCATGACTTCCAAGTGACTTCTGCCAGGTACAGGTGCTAGAGGGCAATATGCTCCAGACAGTGAACCAAGAGAGACGGGTGTGAAGATAGAGCAGGCCAGAGGGAAAAGCGGCAGGAAACGAACAAATACAAAGGCTGCAGAGGAAGCAAGAAAATTCTTGAGGGATTATTTTTTCAAGTTAAACAAATGCTGAAGGATTAGGGCAGGACAGGGAAGAAGGAAGGGGGAAGCAGAACAAGAGGCATGTGGATAAATAGTAAGAGAAGGAAGAGAAAATAATAATTACGTTAACCTGGCAGACTCATTGCTTCCAAGCAGCCTGTGTGAAAGGTATCATAGTTTAATAGCTGCCTGGAATCCTATAATATATTTTGCAAATTAAACTACTCTGATTTGTAAAGTTCATACAATTTTATTATACATTAGTTTTTCTTGTTCTGTTTTGTACTGGCTGTTATTTATCATCAGGAAAAAAAAGAGAATGCCAACCATCAATGTAAATCAAAGCAAAACACTTTGTACAAGCATCACAAGATGAGACAAGTTAATGACATTCCTAAAAAAACTAATGCAAAGTTACTTGCATGTGATACTGTGAATCTCGTCATTGTGGCTAGGCTTCGTGAACGAAGATCCAAGGAGGGCTCCATCCACGCTCCTCATCAGCGCCTTTTCCAAGCGCACTGATAAAAAGAGGATAGCGGATAGCACCCTCGAGCCTGCGCAATGGATTTTTTTTAGGTGAGACACAGCATGCGCAGAGCTGGACCCACCCTTTAGTCCTAAGGTTCATCTGCCAGAGCCTAGCAAGCTTGGACACTGGCAGCGAAGTCCTTAGGACGTAGGTTTAACCTCTTAGATGGAAGGCCTTACAGGGCTAAACGAGCTCCATCTGCCCGGGTTTGGAATCAGAGTTGTCCCTCTCCTAGGATGACTGCCAGAAGGCTAATGAGCTCATCCCACCCATACAAGGATTATAGGAACATGGGTATCACTCCCCACACTTTACCGTGGGCAATGAGTTTAATGCTCCCTCTGCAGTCGGCACAGTTATCGCACCAGGGACCACAGGAGACGCCAAGTGATTTTCAGACTGTGCCTGGACTGTGAATCTACCTGTTAACAAAATGTGCAGAGGAGCCACAGCTGGATCACATTATATATAGTTTCCAAGTAAAGCTTGAAAACAGTCACAACAATGACAGGAACTTCATCAGAAATCAGTGCTTGTTCCACACAAAAATAGTTAAATGAAAATACTTAAATAGTATGTGAAGTAGGAAGGCAAGTTTGAAACTCTTTGGCTCTTCAACTGCAACATCAGGCACACATTCTAGCTTCATTGCCTTTTCAGTGTCAGTTACAACACCTATGCATAGACACTTTGTATGTTTTCAGTAGAAGATTTTGAAATTACTTATAAGGAGTAACTTGAATAGCAAAATTTTCACCCCTGTTCTTAGCTTAGGATTTTGACCTATCTGGTCTTCATAAACAAAGACCATTCCTTGGAGGGTGTTCAGAGTCCAGAAAGGATGCAGAGAGAGTTGGGAAATTTTTGTCATGATCATTGTCAGATGAGTTTTTGTAGGGCAGATAGATAGACCAGAATGCACTTACTGGTTCCCAGTTATTGTGATCCCAGAGAACTTCCAACTGCCTGTAATTGCTGGCAGCAGCTCAGTTCCTCCAGGGCAGGAAAGAGAGCATTAATACCTTCAGCCTCTAATTATAACTTGGTCTTACTCCCCAGTTCTGAAGAAATGGAAGCTGCTGATAGGCCCTACTTTGTGCAGACTGTGTTAAGGGGGAACTGATTTTCAAGAGCACAAATACATGTGTTTGTCACTCTTTTGGGGATAGAGGGAAATGAAAACAAATCATGGAGGTGCCAGAAAAAACAATCTGTGAAGGCTGAGTATTGCTGTGCCCTCGTTTGTCCCTGAAACCCTAACCCCACTTGAGGGGGTCTAAATATTTGCAAAGTGTCACCTTTCTCAATCTTGATATAAATTTATTGAGGCCACTTGGACTGTTGTCATGCAAATAAGATAATTGCTGCATAGATTATCTGGTTAAGAAGTCCCAATAGTAGCTCAGTAGCAAATGCTCTCTAATAATCAAAAGCCTGTGAATTCATTCACAGCTACTGCAATGTCAATGAATTGACCTTGGTAACAGAGTTGTTCCACAGCAGAATGATGATTCTGAAGTGGTTGAGCTTTTAAAGGTTTTCCCATTTAAAAATCCAAGGCTATCCCATTTCTTTACAGTTTAGTCACTGGACTTCTATTCTACTAGTTAGATCACTAGAACTGGTGAATAAATTCTAAGTACTTAACACTGTAACAAGACAGTGAAGACAAAAACACCTAACAACAATTTGATGTGACTTACAAGTTTGGGAAATTTGACCATATATCACTATATGGTAAAGTTTTTACATAAGCTTTTTTTTCCTGAGTTGTTTCTACTCTATAATCTTCTTGTTCAGACTATTTTAGAATGAAAAAGGCAAATGGGATGGTTTTGTAAAAGAGTGGTTATGAGATTAACTTCATTTTTCTACATTTTCTTAAGTATTTGTCATATCTGATCAGTCACTGATATTCTTTGTTATCCAAGCTGAATTTTGTAGACCTGGTTTAAGTAACGAAACAAACAAAAATGTCTCTTCAGACATCTTCTGGGCTGATCTGAATTTTGCCATGAGGCTGAGAATGCTATCCAGCAAAGAGCATTCTGATCTAATAGCTCTGAAAGCTGAAACAAACAGCCTGAGCAACACTTAAGCAGAATTTAAATAAAATTCAAACGTTGTGGTAGTTAATCTTTGATTTAAAATACCAGAGTTTCTTGGAATTTCAAGTTACTTTTGCATGTAGACATTAGTCTTGAGTAAAAATGTGAGAAAGGGAGGAAAAGCAATTAGACAGACTGCAAAGGAGAATTTTGAACTTAGTGCAAATTGGATTTAGATATGTCATCATTCCTGGGATGGGGGGAAAGAAATAGTAAAGGGGCAAAAGTAGTAAAGGGGGATAATTTTCAGAAATGTTACATCATTGGTATTTAAGTGGTTTAGTTCTTTTGGAGAAGCGTTTGCAATGGCCTGTCAGGTAGACATAGCCTCCATTGCTCCCCCCGCCCCCAGGCCTGAAGGTACTGCATGGACCCACTGAGCAATTATTCTGCTGGGAGAGGAGGACAATCAGAACTTTGTGGGTTTGGTGGCAGAGGAAAAATTCTGCTTAGGTGTGCCTGTGAGATAGAGGTGGGAGGGATACTGTGGTACTCCTGGCTTCCTCCTGTCAGTTCTGCTTGATCTTAATAAAAGAAATTTGCTTGTAGGATGTGTCATTTGAAGGATCATGTGTCTGTCATTTAAAAGATGATGTGGAAGGGGTTTGTTTGAAGGATGGAAAACCCGACAAACTACTTTTTCCATGTAAGTTAGAATTTTAGAGAAGAACTATTTAAGGCACTGCAGAGACCAAAATATGTTTCTTAAAAATCTTTCAATCTCCGGAGAAAACTCAGCACCAAAAAGAGAGCTGCAGTTAGCGACATCAGGAATGTGAAAGAGAATGAGAAGCTTTTTCAAGGGAGTGGTGGGGTAAGTGTTGCTACCCCACCTATCCACATCCACCTGTCCACATCTGACATGAAAGGGCCTGAGGAAAAACAAATTATCAGTCAGGATTGGTCTTAAAAGTGACTGCCAAATAGCTCTACCAAAAGAGGTTGCCTGAAAGGAAACCCAGCAGCATCACTGTGAAGTGACAATGAAAGTATAATTTTTATTTACATAATTTCTACTAATAAAATGGATTCAAATATTTAATTTCACTTGCCATTCTTATCTATAGCTGTGTCTAAGGCCATCAGACAAAAGAATCCTCAATGTCCTTCTCTAATGCAACTACTTATTTCAAGATCAGTAGTTCAAGCTTAATTAATTTTGCATTATTTTATAGCCTGCTCTTTTATGTTTTTATAAATCGCAACTCGTACTGACAGGACAACTTTTAATATTAATTATTAGATTTGTTTTTAGTCCACATCTATGATTTCTGCTTACTCCAGCAGCATAAAACACCAAGCACTACTGAGCTAAGTCAGGAAGTGTCAGCATGCGCCAGCACTGTGCCAGCTTCCTTCTGCCAGTTGCAAAAAGCTGCTTAAAACTGCTACAGAATGAGGATAGAGAACAAAACAAACCTGGAGTTAACACAGAGTCAGCACCACCTTAGAAAGAATTCAGCCATATTAACGAGGTACTAACCTAGAGTGCCAATTTTTCATTTCAAGATAAATACAAACTACACTTCATGGTACAATTGTAATGAGCTACCTTTTCATTAGAAGTGATGAGTGCAGATGTGTGTTAATGGTGAGAGTGCTTTCAAATTCTCTGGGTCTGGAATGTCCCTACAAATAGTAAACGCTTACTTGCAGTTTAATGTTGATAACTACAGAAACTCTGTTTACATTCCAAATTGTGCTGCACTACTAAAGTAGCCATGCAGGGTGTCTAAGTTGCTGTGTCAGAGCATATCATCCTACAATAGGTATGGGTTAATCTTTAGCTTATAGGATGACAAATTTGTATATAGTTTTACAGATGAGACTGTTTTGATGCTTACATCTTCTAACCATTTTAGGGAACAGCAGGGTATCCATCTCAGGATCCCATTTCCTACCATAACTGGTAATCATTGTAAAGAAGAAGAGCAAATAGGGCTACAGTCTTGAAGTCTTTCATTATTATTTAAAACAGGATATCCTGTTGCTAGCAATTGCATAGTTCTTTCTGATGTGTACATGAGGCATCTGTCTGTGAACACCGAAGTCTCAACTTTTATGCCTAACACCGTAGGAGGAAGTCTCTGACTTTCAAAAGTGCTTTTGGGCTAATTTCTGCTCACAGTTACATGCACAAACACCTATTGATTTCATCCTGAATTTCATACATCAGTGGCATACAATATTGTGATAGGGGGCAAAATTTATCTCTAAATGTCAGTCTTAAGCCTGCTTCCTGAGATTACCTGCCTGAAATAACCTGCAAGTATATTTGTATATGAATACTGTGGCCACTAATCAGTCATTTTTCTCAAAACATTGCTTATTACTTTCCTGTCAAATTACTAGTCATGCTAAATGTTGTACAATCTTACCGTGCAGAGGTACCAGCCCTGCCTGTGAGAAGGCACTAGATTCTGGCTTTGATATGTTAGTTAAGTTTCCCAGTAGGGAAAGAATGTCTGAGTTGGTGTGGTGCTGGGAAGCCCAGCTCTATTTTAGCCGTGCTCCCTTTCTTTCCAGTGCTGAGACAGAGCCCTTCCCTCTGGGTGCATCTTCCCTGGTGCACCCTGGTCTCTGTGGCAGGAGATGCAGGGTAGCTTACAGCTGTGATCCATACGCAGTGCAGATGCAGATGCAGATGCAGAAGAGCTTCTGGTGTCCTTTTGGCTGTCTTTGAATAAGGAAAAGAGTTAGCTCAATATAGTTAGAAGACCACTAACATATAGCAGTGAGGGTATAGGACTTCACAGTTAAACTAAGCATCTTGTCAGTACGGACTATGTTCCTCTCTGCTTTGTAGCCTTTGAATTTTCAGTTTACTGTAAACTCTAGAGTGGAGATGTCTTTTTATTACACATGTACAACAAGGCCTGAATCTGATTTGGGGCCTTCAATAGTTCAATATTAAAAATTTCTACCAATGACACTGACCCTCTATTGTGAAATGGTTGAGAATGACCAGCAGCCCCAGGCTATTCCTTCTGTCATCAGGGTCAGAGCAGGGATTGGGACTTAGACTAATTTTTGTAGTCAAGGAGCTGTAATTACATACAAACATAATTGTACACGAAATATTACTGCAAAAATGACATAGACAAATATTTCTACCAGCAATAACTGCTGACATAATCAGTGTGGCACACCACTTACTACAAGAACACAGTGTAAAAAGGTAATGTTTCTCTGTCAAAATAACTCTGATGCTCCCTAAAAAATAGCTTTTAAGAGGCAATCTCAATGCTGCTTCTCATTGAAACACAAGCAGAAAGTCTATAAATGCACTGTCAGCTCTTTGTACTCTTTAAAAAATCTGCAGCTTGCTGATCCTTAAAAGAACAGATGAGGTCTGCCACTAGATATGTTGAACTTAGTTCTACAAAAGGTAACAGTATTTTTGAGTTACTGTATGATATGGACTGTAGCGAACAAGTCTTCTGTTGGAGATAGACTAGAAAGAAAACGACTAATTAAAGTGCTTCATTGTCTAGGTCTCACCTTAGAATGTCAAGTCAGATAGGAATCTTGTAGAAAACTTTAAATTTTTGGAAACTTAGTTTAGTTGAACTCTTATAATAGGTGCTAGTATTTGAGCTAAATTGCCTCCTGACCCAAACTGGTGAGGCCTTACTGACTTCAGTAGAATGGCATTTTCTTTACAAAGATAATTTGGCCTGCTGATTTTAAGGCTGGCACTGTATGAAAAAAAACAACTGAGTAGAGTACATTCTTGCTTTGATGCAGGCTCAGACACACAACACTTAGTCATTTTAGTAAGTTACCTGTGTCCACTTAGATCAGTGTTTACACAGAAATCTATACAGACAGCAAAACCCCAATGAGCTAATCATTTACAGTATAAGAATATAACCTTGTAACACAGAACTGATAGCAAAAGCATGTACAATATGCTTGTATAACTGTGTCTTACCAGAGTCAATGCAAACAGGAAACCAAGTTGCTTAGCTGTAGCAACTTGGGCTGGAATTAGATTGTTACTACTTTCCAGCTAGCCTCATTTTTGAAACTATTGATACCAAGTACACAAGAACGGAAATACAAAATCCTATGCAGTTATTTGTGACCTGATCATGGAAATCTCATGTTACTGGCTTAATTCAATGGGTGTCCAAAAAGTAAAATGTAGGGTACAACAAGAAAAATGTGTATGAACGATTTATCCTCTGCTACTCACTCGTCGTGGATCTCTGAACTCCTATAGAGTTAAAACATACATGATGAAACTTTTCAAAAATAGGTCAATAGCCATGCATTATATGCCTTAAGAAGTAAGCATACTTATCATTTTCCTTATGTTTATATTAGATAGTTAACTGAAAGCTCTTAGGCAAATAATTTGATAGTTACACAAATTTTCTTCTATGGCCACTTACTCTCTTGCAAACATGCAGCTCTGCCACAAAGCTGTCAACTATCAGATAAAAAAGATTTAACTGGCCCAGGTCACAGTTTGAAATGTAATGAGCAAAGGTTATGTTCTGAGCCTTCATCGCTATATATCCACTTCTTTCTTCTGCCATAAGTGTTGCTTAATCCAATACAGCCTTGTATATTTGAGGTATCTGAGTTTCTCATTTAAACCTGCTCCTTCTAAGATATTTTCTAAACAGGAATGTATTAATTTGTTTTCAGTGTCCTGGGAACAGTTGCATTCTCATCCTTTTCCTTACATTCAACATAATAGAATTAATTTTAGAGCTCTGAGCTTTGGGGGTTATTTTTGCTCTTTTAAAAAATATTTCTTTTGAGGAAGTTAAGCAAAAGGAAAACCAAAGTTAAGAAAGTAGGAGGACTCTCCCCCAGCATCACTTACTGCATTCATTAGCAGTGGGCTAGTGAATGAAAATAACTCTCTCCAAATTAAAAGTACTTTGTCTCTCTTTGCAAAATCATTTTTCCATTTTCAGCCATTCTATTTAATACAGATTGTAGCATGGGAATAAGGCCAAAGGTAACAGTGAAGGACAAATTCCTATTTATGCATAATGTGATCTTCCTTTACGAATAAAAATTAAGATAAAATCAGGCACACCGTTTACTACCTGTAATATATTCCTTAAGGAATGTGTCTTTTTCCCTTGCAGGAAAAATAGGATCTTGAGGATCTGTAGAAACCTGGCCTCATCTCACTACTACAATTGTAAATATAGTCATATCATCAATTCTGACATGGATTTGTTTGAATTGCACCCTTCCTTCAAACCAAACAACCCAAGGCTTAACTGAGCTTGCAGAGTGCACAGATTATCTTTCCTAAAGAACAAACCATTAATGAAGTACATTATTTTCCCAGCTTCCCTAAGAACCATCAGTGGAGTAAAAAAGCTTTCCTGTTTCATTAATAAATGACAAAATTTTTTGGTGTGTGTCCCATGTGCCCTAGGACAGTGCTAGCATTGAACTTTGCCATGCCCTATCATAATAGTCAGTGGATTTTTCCCAGTTTGAATGAAGGATGTAGCTCTTTCCAGTTAGCAACTAATCCAGAAATTCAGTTTTCAGGAGCTTGAGACTGTTTCTTCTCTTTGTATGTCAAGACATGTAATAGTGGTGAATAAAGCATAATTTCAAGAATAGTAAAAGGCATTAGTAAGCATTTAAGTCTGTAAAAATTATACTCTTTCCAATAAAATTCTAAGTAGCTGAGTTTTTTAATCTCAGAATATAGAAGAATCATTTGGTGATTAAGATACTTCTTACTGTAAGTCTTTCCATCAGCACAGATGACTGACATTCATTTAAATTTTGGGAGCTACAGATGATGGTAGGATTACACGTTTTACTCCTATAACAAAGGTTTAAAACTAGGAGGAATCAATCCCCAATCTTGATTAGTCTTCTGGTTCAGAAATTTATAACCTAGTCTGTGCCATAAAACCCAATAAGAAATACTGTGATCTGAGTCACTGATCATTCCTTGCACTTGTCTTGGTTTGAGATTTATTACTGTTGCTTATGTTACTGGTGGACGAGGTGCAGCTAACAGCCCAAAATACAAAACCATTGCCTAATTTCTGCCTCATTTTCTCTTTGGCAATTGGAGGTGGCAGGGAGGCAAGTGAGGGCAGGCTGTGATGATAGGGTACTTTCTATTTTATGTCCAAATAAGTGATATAGCTGAACATAAACTGAGGTAAAATGAGTTAAGTGACACTGTCATGTTCATTCTCTCATCTCTGAGGATAAGAATCTTCCAGGAAGCTGACACTCTCCTGAGGAGGAGTCTAACAAGAAGAGCAATGACTCAGCCCTGTACCTCCATAAACACAGCTACCAGCAGGTCACTCATGCATTTATCACATCATTGTTAGTCATGTGCTCACCACATCATGTGTACTTGCAACACTCGGGACTCCCAAAGAGACAACCTCTCACAGTCCCTGCTACAGCAGACTGTGCAGACACTGACACTGCGTTTGTGCTCCCTAGGCTTGTGAAACAGTGAGGTGGCTAAGAAGAGACCCTAATAATATAGGAGGATTTAAATAAAAAAGCTTTTATCAACTGCATTTTATTTATATTAAAAAAAAAAGCTTTCTAGAAGAAAATCTTTTTAACAATATACTTAAGAAGTAAGTAAGTTTAAATAACCAATTTCTGTAAAACTAACCCTTGCCTGATACAGCAAGGAAGTGTCTGTAATAGCTGCCCTCCTTCATTTGAAATGTGTAGTCAACATTTATTAGCTTTTTCTTTAAAACTATAATATTCATCAAGAAGATGAAACATGTGGAATTACTCATCTTTTGTTTCTGGAGGAGTAGGAATCTCCAGTGTTTTCTGTGGGTGGCAGACAAAAAAGTGTTAAAGCAGAAGGATAAATAATCCATAAATATCCTAACTGTGTTATTTGGCTGGGCACAGTGCTGGCCTTTAGCGTAAACTCCTGAATTAAATTTGTGGAGGTGTTCAGCATCTGTTTATGTCAACCTCTGATCTATTTACTCTAGAGGAATGCTATTTTTGGAAACACGAACTTGTCATGTGTAGAGAGGTAGGCAGTACAGTCAACAAAAACATCAGTTATACGAGGTTCTAGATTCCATTGCAATTAAAAATACACAGAGGAATTGGAGACTTCTTGTTTTGAGTAGGTTGTATTTCAGTTTGAATTTTGGCCAGTTTTGTATCATCCTCTGTAACAAAAGCCCAATCATTCCTATCTGAAGTTTACAATCCTTACTATCACACTGTGATATCAACAGTAGCCATGATAGATTTTTCCCTCAGGTATCAGCTAAAACCATATAGAAAACATCAGCCTGAATATAAGTTGTGATAACTTTTCTTTAAGCTCCAAGTGAAAAAACATTTGGGTTTTTATTTCCTTCCTGAGAACTTTTGCAAAATTCTACCCAAATATGACTTCTTTTCAAACAGAATTAAATCCTTTTGAGAACACCTGCAATGTCTTCCTGTCGTACCTGTTTCAAGTGGGGTGTCTTTTTCAATATGATTAAGACTCTCTCTATATCTGGAGCCCCTGAATCCCTGATCCTTGCTACCCTCCTTGGCATCTTTCTGTGTGGTTCATGTATTACAATATTATGCCAGTAAATGTGCTGATGTTTACTCTTTTAAAGCCAAGTTTTAATTTTCAGGTAAATACACAGCAAAAATGCTGGTCACTAGTCAATATCATGCTCTACGAAGGTCAGTCTATATTGACACTATGTGACCTAATTTCTAAAAGCATCCTCAGTCACTTACATATGTGGTCTGTTCAAGTCTAGTCATAAAGAGGAATTCTGTTTTATAGTTTTAAGAACTAACATAGTAACATGCCTCAGCAACTCACAGTTCCATAAATGCTAAGACATTTCTGACTCCAGCATTACTATTATTTTTTTTTAATAAAGGAGGAAACAGAGACATTGAGTGATGAAGGGATTAGGCCAAAGTCATACATGAAGTGCATGTCAGCTACCATTAGAATTTAGGCCATTTTCTAACTGAATGACTAATATATACATTGTACAAGTATGGGGAACTGTATTTGTCTTTGCAAGTTTTGCACAATGCTCAGCATAATTTTTTTCTGTGCAACTGTAACAGTCAAGCTCCATTACTTTTCACTTCAGTATTTGGCATTACTTGCCTTCCCCATCTGGCTGCACTAATCCATCCTTCATCAGTGCACTTAGGCCTAGTACTAAGCAAATGATAGCTATAGGCTTGAAATTTGGGGGTCTGAATAAACCTTTTACCATGGGAAAATTCAAATGAAAGCAAGTAATTCTGTAAAAATGACCAATGCAATTCTTATGTATTTCTTATCCGCTGACTGTACTCTTACTTGCTAGTGATTGTACACAGGGTGAGTCTGAAACATTAACACCAGTGGTATCACTCGCTGTGATAGATTTCAATGGAGTACTGACAACTGCTAAAATGATTTGAATGTGCAGTCAGCACACAAAGTGGAAAATGTATTAATCAGATCATGAACATACACATTAGAAGAAGTTGTCGTCGTCANTTGTATGGGTAGGATGAGCTCATTAGCCTTCTGGCAGTCATCCTAGGAGAGGATTCCAAACCCGGGCAGATGGAGCTCGTTTAGCCTTGTAAGGCCTTCCATCTACGAGAAGGACACTCTAATAAAACCTCCGTCCTAAGGACATCGCTGCCAGCGTCCAAGCTTGCTAGGCCCTGGCAGATGAACCTTAGGACTAAAGGGTGGGTTCAGCTCTGCGCGTGCTGTGTCTCACCTAAAAAAATCCATTGCAGAGGCTCGAGGGTGCTATCCGCTATCCTCTTTTTATGAGTGCGCTTGTAAAAGGCGCTGATGAGGAGCATGGGTGGAGCCCTCCCTGGATCTTCGTTTGCGAAGCCTAGCCATACATACATACATACATACATAATCAGTAAAGCCAAGCTGATCTAGTCAGCAGATCATTTCTTTTTCAGATTCATTCTGGGGAGAATAAATCTCATCATGAGGAACAAAAACCACTAGCGAACTGTTAAATATTAGAAAAGTATGACAATGAAAAAAACCTGATTCATTACTAAAGCTGTAATATATTACTTGATACATTTCCATACTTGCATACAAAAGAATTAGATCAAATTGGGCAACTAATGCAACGGGACATGGAAGTATTTATGTTTGGCCCATTTAGAAATATGTACAGCACTGAAAGCTATTTCCAGCATTGTGTTGTACTCCTGCTTAATAGCATTTTAAATCCACGATTTGCATTCTTTGCATGTACAATGTTTAAACTTTCAATTTTGCTCCTAAAATGATCTATATTTTGATAACATGACCTTCTACATGGATAATTACGTATTTGTCTGAAGATGTCTGAAACAGAAACTGTAGCGTATGTGAAAAGGAGAGAAACATTTGATTGCAAAATTTGTGGTCTTTACAACTGAAAATTAGCATTTGGTTTTGGTCTTCTGAAGAAATTTGTAATGTTGCTTTAATTGAAACATCTCTTCACAATAAAAAGCAAAGGAAACTGTTCTCGTATCATGCAAAAGCAGTGAGGCCACTTAGCTGATCCTGTTCTCATAAGTTTGGCCTAATTCTGCTGCTACTTCTGCACCAGTGAAAGTGGAAGAAGATCAAGCTTCTAAATTTAAAGACTGCAGACTCAGTCTTCCTATTGCCTCATGTCCTTAACTTTAAGCATATAAGAAGTCTTACTGACCTCTGAAGGACAAGCCCAGGCAAAGGATATGCACGTAAATCTTGGCAAGGCTGCAACAAGTGGCAGTTAAGAAAGACATAATTCAGTAAGACAGAAAGACTAAGCTGCCTTAGAAATCAGAAATAGAGACAAAGGAGCTACTGTTTTTGTATCCTGAAAAAACCTACAGCAATAAAGATAGCACTTTCTAGAAGTGTTATTATAGCATCAAACAAAAATTTCTGCACTCAGCAAGTTTTAACCAAGCATAACTGCTATTGCCCTTTTATTCAGTGTGTAGTTTTAGCTTCCTAATGACAGGAAATATCTATGAGGTAGGTAGGAGTGGCATTCAAACGTACAATAATCTTATTTACCATACTTATATTAATAGGCTTAAATTCTTTGGAGAAACACGTCACGCTACAGAGAAGGAAATTATTTTGAAGATCCTTTGCTTTTAGTCCTTCATTTTAAATCCATAGCAGTTTGCTTCCTTTGTGTTTTGAACGTAGCAAGGTAACCATATAGCGTTTTGCAACACACGTGGCAGGGGGCTACTCTACTGCAAACCTAGCTCAAGCTACAGTTGCAATACCTCAAACAGGATAAGGGCAAGTTAAAACTTCTGTTCTGAAAGGCCCATTACTGAGACGTTTAAATCGATTCACCGTCAGCTCTTTAATGGAGATGCATCAACAGTTGACCCTGCAAGGTGTAACTCCCTCTCTGTAAATATAAATACTATATTTAAGTAAACAACTAGAATATGGCACGAAATAAAATGACCCGTAACCATAAAAAGAACAGTCCTCACGCAGCCAGAGGTAGGCTACCGCAGCCTGGGGAGCCGGCAGACATACTGGGAAGTTCAGTATGTCCCGACGCCAGTTCCCTCCGTCTCGAGGGCGGCCCCGCGCCCTTGCCTGCTCCCAAGGCTGGCGCCAGGCCCAGGAGGCCCTTGCAGGGCCCGGGCGAGGGTGCTAGACCCAAGGCTACCCTCAGGAAGTGGGAGCTGAGCTGGAGCCGGACACGGCGCACCCGAGAGAAGCGTGACCCCCACGGCGCTTAGCTCGGCGGCCCCGGCCTCTCCAGAGGCGCTGCAGAAACTCTGGCCTCGTCTTGCTGCGGGAACCGTCAAGCTCTCTGCGCCCGGCCCCTCTCATCCCAGGGGTGCGCCACAGACGTAGGCCAGGTCGCGGTAGCGGTGGCTCCGCCAGCAGAAGCTCCGAAAAGAACATGACCAGCACCCACACCACGCCAGAAGTAATTACCCGTTTGTGCGAAGCACGCCCTCGCCGTGGTGACGCGCGGCGCTTGTGCCGCTCCCGCAGTGCCCCCAGCGGCCGCTCGGCCGGCACCAGCTCCTCCCCCCGCAGCCGCGGCGCGGCTCCCTTCCTCCTCCTCCCACCCAAGTCTGTGCCGGGCGGAGCGCCATGGATGCCGCTGAGTGTTGCCTGCTGCGGGGCTTGGGCCGTCGCTGCTGTTGCTGCTGTCGCCTCCTCCAGGCTTCTTCCTTGCGGCACTGAGGAAGGGTCAGCTCCGGCGAAGAGGCTCTGGGAGACTGAGGTGAGTGGCGCGGCCGCTTGGGCTGGTGCTGGGGAGACGGCGCTTTTCCTGAGCCGCCAGGCCGGGTCACCCTGCGAGGCCTGCGGTTCGCCAGGAACTCGAGCGTCGCTGCCTGGGCCTGGCGGGTCGGTGCCGGTAGGGCCGGAGGGAGCGGACCAGGAGGCCTGGCAGCAGGCTGTTGCCCTCGACGGCAGGAGGTGGCGGGTGCTGGAAAACCTCTGTGTAGGGGCTGAGGGGCAGAGTGAGGTGGCGCTACCGGAGAGCCCCTCATACCGCCGGCTTGCCTGTGCGCGGGGGCGGCGAGGAGGGGGCGGGCAGGCGGTGCGAGGGCTCCCCTTCCCTGGGAGGCCCAGTGTAGGGAGGCCTCATATCCCCGCGCTCTGGCCTGGGGCCCGTCTGAGGTGTGCGTGTGTAGGCCCGGGTGGTGGGGGATGAATTTAGCTGCAGCCTGGCCCCTTTTCTGGTGCGGCTCTCCTGGGAGCCCCGGCCGCTTGTCCTGCTCTGGTTTGGTTTCTGTTTGGTGGTTCGATTCCGGTTGGTTAGAGCCCGTTTGCGGTGGAAGAACAGCAGGGGCCTATGTTTGACTTTATTATACTGTTTCTCTTAGTTTTCTTCTTTCTGTTGCCTTCCCCCTTTCTTCCCCCCCCCCCTCCCTCCCTTCCCGAAGTTAATGATTTAATCGCTGTTAAGAGACGTACTATACTTAAAATACTATCCCACCTGTACTGGCTGAAAGTAGTTTTATTTAGTTTGGGAACAGGAAATACAGCCTGTAAACAGCTCAGAGGATCATAGACATTGTTTGAAGTGCAGAAAATTAATTTAGTAACTTTTTACAGCAAGACTGTACCAATAACAAAATATATTTGGCAAGCAATAATTGAGTGACCTGTAAGTGTAGTTATGGCCCTAAATACATAAAAACTCATATTTGACATACTTTTGTCACATGTTTGAGTTCAGTGCTATTGTGAAATAGCACTGCTGATTCAGTGTACATTTCTCTGTATAATACCAATTTCTGATTCCATTTTGTACATGTGCCCTTGGTGGAGTTATTTTTTAACTTGTTAACAGCAAGTAAACAAGTAGGCAGACTTTGTCCAGATAGACGTTCCTTCACCGGGCCCCTCTGCCCCAGTTTGTAGGGACACTGTCCAGCATTTCATATTCACCTATGGATATGGTAAACTAATTCAGTATTTCATAAGCTGTATTTTTTTAAAAAGTCAGTTATTTTTTTGTATATTTAATTTGGAGAGATTGATTTTTCTAACGTTTTAGTCTTTATATGAAAATAGTCATGTTTTCTGAGTTCATAGACATGAGAGGTAAATTTGGCTATTTGTTAGTAAAACACAAGATAAAAAACAAGCACACAGGTCTTAACACTTTAAAGGGACTTTTTTTGGTCTTCAGTTTACATGTATAACTGTGGCATTCAGCCAGCAAATAATGTTGTTTCCCTTATATGTACATGACTTATTTGAATTATTCATTGCATTTTTTTAAAAAAGCTATGAATTAGATAGTCTTTTCTAAAAAAACCCCAAGTGTAAGTGGTTCTTAAATTGCCTTTTTTATCATTTGACCTGAGAAGCTTTTTTCTTTATGTTCAAATGCTATTTTAAAAGATGAAAGATTAATAAAACTTTCCCAAAGATTGTCCAAGTCTTTAGTTGTACATCTCAATTTTTTTCTGTTTTGTGGCTTTGTATTTAAAGTGTGACATTTGATGTCTTTTTGTATTTGAAAACAGAAAGGAGGAGGTAATCCATCTTTCAGAAAGTTTGGCATTTTATAATAAAGTGAAATTAAAGGAAAAGAGGTAGGCAAGGCAACACTCATATGTCTTCATATTAGTGTTGATAATATACAAAAGTTAAGCACAGTTTTTCTGCTGAAGTTTTAATTTTGTGTTTTCTTATAAATAGGAGTAGTTTCTAAGTCTTGCTTGATTATCAGCTGAGACTGGAGATATATTTTCAGTGAAACAGAACAGAATCATTACTGTTTACTCTTGTATAAAGCTTGGAATAAAAAAAAAAAAGCTGTTCAAATATGTGGGAGTGTTGTTAATGTCAGCCCAAAAATAAATGTGCTATACATTTTAGAGAGGAGCAAATCCAAAAAGTTTAAAGACAAGATTGGGATGATTTCATTTTGTTTTTTTACTTTTCCTTTCCAGGTGAAAACGGCGAAAGCCAGGGACTGGCTGAAGAGGGATACTAATTGTGCTCAATTAAAGGATATTTTTGGTACTTTTTCATTTGAGTGGAGGTGGCTTTTTTTTTTTTTTTTTTAAATCATGGCAGATGTGGACCCAGACACGTTGCTGGAATGGCTGCAGATGGGGCAGGGAGATGAAAGGGATATGCAGCTAATAGCACTGGAACAGCTATGCATGCTGCTACTTATGTCAGACAACGTGGATCGCTGTTTTGAAACGTAAGTAGTTTTGGCTTTCATTCACAGAAAGTTATTTTCCTTTCTCGGTAGCTGTAAATAACATTTAACATTCCTAGAAATGTTCAGCATCAAAAATGTTTTTCCAGACTGAACTTGAGTGTAGATCACTGAAATGAAGAGTTTCTGTTAATGTTCTGTGAAATACTGTTGTCTGGTTCAAAATGTAGTGTCCTCTTAGTGATCCACAGTTCCCATTCTGACACTGGATCTGATTGTTCAATTTAAAATAAAGGTATTCTGAGTCACAGTGTGAAGGTGTTGGGTTTTTTATTTTGTTCTGGTTTTAATGGTAGAGAAGAACATTTTTTTGTTTGCATTAAAACTGTGGTGATCACCTAGATATGTTTAAACATCCATGCTCTTGAAGCACTTTTATCAAGAGAAACAGGAGCTTTTTCTGAGCTCTGTAAATCTAAACAGAACTGACAGATATTAACCACTGTTCACACAAATATTTTGCCCCTTGTTTGAAGAGTGTTGCTGTTCATGCCACTCTCCTCAACTCATTTGTGCTCTTCATATGGCACAGTCCCTGCTCTCCCTCCTTTTTTTATTTCTTGGAGCACAAAATGCTGATGTAACAGCTTCTATTACCTAGTAGTGTTGCTGTGCATGTGTTACACTACTTCCTGTGAGGGCCCACCAGTAGTCTGAAAAGGATGTAGCAAAAGTGTAAACAATCACAACTTTTGTATCTGGCATCTCTTATTTTTTTGGTGTGTGTGTTTTTGTCTGGTGTTTTTTTTCCATTTGTTTTCCCAGTTCTGGTGTTGATTTTCTTGCATTTTCTTCACTTTTCCATCTTTTCATTTCTCTCACTTTCTCTTGCAGCTCAGAGTATGGCTAGTGTTTTCTAGCTTCTTAGCAGTGTGGGTTTAGAGGCATTTCAGAAGGTAGCTGTTTGTTACAGTATTTAGTTTTAGCCACCCTGTAGAAAAGATTAGGTTTTTTGCCTTATCTCTGAAAAGTTGCTTGTCTTTTGTAAAATCTGTACATCTCTGAAATGTGAATTTGTAATAGTTACATAACAGTGAGCATAGCTGTGTACACTGCTTTAGAATTTGGAATTGCCTGATCTTGGCCTTGACAAGCTTACAGGTAAAATTTTGGCTTAGAAGAGACTTACTGTAGGGAGATGCATTTGGCTTTCCTGTCTGTCCCTCACGGTACTGATACTGGTGGGGCACTATGTTTTCAGCCTCAGAAAAGCTGATTTACTGACTTCTTAATTTGTTGCTGTAGAAGATAATTCGGTAGTTAAGAATGAATTTTTCTGACAGATCTAGGTGAACTTCATGCCTCAGTATATTCAGTATACAACAGAGGTAGAAGTTTGGACATAAGCATTTGTAAGGATATCTTCTGGGTATTTGAGAAACAGGAATGAAATGTCAGCTTATAAAATATAAACCAGTTATGAGTTTTATGCATTTTATTTAGAACTGACTTTCATCTTGATCTAAACTAAATAAATAGTCCAATTATTAGTAAATAGATAATGAATGCTCTGGTATTGCAGTGTTGTGGTTTTAGAATTAGTTTCTGTAGCTGAAAGAAAACACTTAAAATACCATGTGGTGGTTTATTTTTTTCTTCTGAGCCTTGGTATAACTTAATTTCACTGGTTTTCTAAGTTGAGGATCTCTTCTGCTGTTGTAAGCTTCCCTTAAACAGAACAGAATAAAGTCTAAATTGGGAAAATGTTATCAAGATTGTCTGTTGAAGTGATTTTACAGTAATGTAAAAACTTCTGCTTTTGGTTTGTATTTGGTGAGCTGACATAGTAGCTCATTACCTTCAAAATGAGAGCTGCTTCTTCCCATTTATCACTCATTACTTTATTCCTTCCAACCATATTCATGCTTCATGCAAGCATCGGGGCTTACTTCACTCTTCTAATTCACTGGAAGAGCAAGCTGCTCTTCAAACTCACTGAAGAAAATGGCTAGTTTTCTGCTGTTACAGTGAATTACAGCAGATTGTAGGGATGTCTGATGAGCCTTGGAGGTGGAACTGCGTAACTGGAAATATGGGAGGAGAGAAAGGTACACAATTTTCCATAGAGAGCTTCTTAGCCTGTGGTATCACAGCCTGCATTTTAAGATGATTTTATTTATTTTGAAACTCTCTGTAAGAAATAGGTGATGTCTTGAAAGGTATTTTTAAAATCTTTCCAAATGACAGTTCAAGTAGCCAAAACAGTTGTGTGCTGAGAGAGTGTAACTAAAATAAACCATGATTATATTTTCAAGTTGGTTTTCAGCTATGTTTTTTAAGGAATTATTGCTTGTTTAAATAGGACATTTATTGTGTGACAGAAGGGTTGCCAAGCACATTTTTCAGGAACTAATTGTGAAAATGGTTTCGATGTATTCCTGGTTTGTAACGTGGACATATTTTTCTATTGGTATGAAAACAGCCTCTAGTGTTTACAACATCTTTTCTTCTCTTAAGCAAGAAAAGCATTCCCAAAATTTTGTATGCTATGCAGATGTTATTTCAAGTTCTTGGAATTGTTTATTGCTATTAATTATGTTGACTACAAAAACTTCTAAGAAAATTTTTAATCTGGGGAATTCAATAAATGGAAAATGGAAGGTGGACTTTTAAAACAGTCATTTTCGTGGAGAATGAAATGTGATTTTTTTTTTTTTTAGGAGTTAGACCAATTTTTAAGTGTTAAATGTTAGTCCACTTCTACATAAGAAATTATTTGATCTTAGTGTAAACTAAGAAAAAGCCGTACTTCATTTTAGTGAAGTACGTCTGGTGATTAAAAGGTGTTTTTGATGAGGAGTGGCAAAGCTATAAAACAAATACACATGAAAAATACTGTCATGAATGCTATGTGTTTGTCCTAAAAGCACAACACTGTTTTCAGAATGATTTCTTAAGGAGTTAAGGGCAATACACAATCTCACTTTGACAAAGAAAGATCATAAGCTTGGAGAAAAAATTATTGAAATGATGGATTAAAAATCTTGTACTTTATTATTGCAGTAAACTAATGGGATTACTTTGCAGACATTCTCAAGGAGATGGTAACTTTATTTCCAGATCAAATCAGAAAAATAGAATTTGGCACAAGTGTATGGTGGTGTATTTCATAGTGTTCCAGCAAAGTTCTAGCTGTGTCACAACAGATTGTGGGGTATGCAGCCAAGAAAAGAGAGTGGTGCCAAATAATGGGTGTTTCTTTATTTCTCCACAGATTTGCATATTGCGTCTGATTAAATTATTTTTAGTGTTACTCATGTTAGCATTACGAATATTAGAGGCATATTCATCTTCTGGTGATAATGAGTCACAGACACTGTTAGTCACTTAGCATGAAGAAAGGCCAACATTCTACCAGCAGCAAAAGCCAGTAGCTTGAACTACAGAAACTTAACAGAACTGTTTCTAGTCACTCATTAAGTAGTGCAATTGGAATAGACCAGCTAAACTTGTGATTAGAACTGCTAGTCCAAAATTGTAGTTAAACTGTATGCTATTAAGTCAACTTCAACAGGACTTTTAAGTATGCATTTCATATAGACATAAATTGTATTTTTAGTGTTTAAATTGTAACAAGTAATTTCAAAGACAGTGTTGAGGCAGTTAGTTACAATCTTGGATCATTAATACAGCCATTTTCTGCTTAGGTGTTTCAGTTTATCTTTTTCCACCCTGATTATTTCACATTATTTTTGATGTCATAAAATGAGAACTTCACAGATCTGGGCTTTGTGTTGCTATTTTATTTCCGTATTTGCCAGAGTAAAAGTAGTTAGCAAGAAAGATGTTATTGTAACAAGTAAAGTAAAACATGAGTAAACCCTGTTCTACACTGAACAGATGAACAGGCCTTATTAATGTTCAGTAAGACAAAGCATATCTTCCCTTTGGTCAGCAAAGAATTATTAAGAGCTATAAGCTTATTTGACAAATAACAAAAATTATAGAAATGATTGAAATTTAGCATTCAAATGTGTAAAATAGAAATCCTTTCAGTTTACCTTTTAGATCAGGTATGCTTATTCTAATTTACATTAAACTTTGTTCTTTCATAAGTAAGGTACATCTTTACCTTGTATTTGCTAACATGTAATAAGTGTAAGAAGGAATTTCAGTGAACTAAATACTGTTCATGTGAGCTAGAGAGACTGTGGTCAAATAACACTGAGCAGTTTAGCTTTACCTCCGATTGCCTAAAACTACAGGTTTCTGTGTTTATCAGGACTGTGTAACTCTAATAAATCAAAATTAGATATATATATACACGTTTTCATACAGACATAGGGATAGGAATCCAAAGTGGTGGTTTTCAGGCCTGTTTTTAAAGTTTGGGCTGACTTTAAAAACATCTTTGTAATTGATACAGTGGTAGGAATCATGGTAAAACTAGGAGACTGAGAGGGCAGCTCTATCCATATCAAGGTGGTTTCATGTTGTATGTCCTACAGATTTGCTAATTTTGTTATTTTAAGGAGGAAAAAGTCAGGACATTATTACAGTTTTGTGCTGGAGTGCAGCCATGAATAAATTAGGATAAGTATTGCTGTCAACAATAGGCTATCGTTTTCATTATTTTAAACCATGCAGATCGTATGTTCTCCATGAATTACTGGTTTGGACTAATGCAGACATCTCTCTCGATAAATGAACTTTTGTAAGCTTTACAATGGCAAGACTCATGTGATTCCTACTATTTTTTTTAATTTTTTTTTTGCCTTTTAATGAAGTCAGAGGATGTGGCAGCAGCAAGATGCCTGCACTGGAGTTACTCCCTCCGTGGACTCCAGTGTAGTCGGAATCTTCAACCACCAATACAGTGCTTTTCTGAGATGGAAGTAGGGATGTGTGCTGTATTTTTCAGGGAGCTGTCTCATGACATTGTAATGTTTGTAATGATTTCTGATTTTGAGGCTATTTTTTGTTGTTAAGTAGTTGGTTTTTTTGCATTGGTAGGATTTTTAACACACTTTCTTTGTGAAGGAATTACAGCCTCATTGTCACGGGTATTGTGGAGATTAATTAGCCTTGTCTAGTAATCTTGAGAATCTTAATGTTTGCAAAGGCCGGAAGGGAAGATTAGGTCATCTAAATTGACATCCTCTCTCCTGTCATAGGCCCCTGTGTTTTAACTCATAATTACTGAATTGATCATCTTGTTTGATACAAGCATAATTTGTAACTAATGCTTCCAGGAAGGCACCCTAGGTAATTTTACCCTGGTTTGCTATTTCATCTGCTGCCTAGTTATTCTTGCTGTTGAAATTTGCATGTTTTAAGCAAAATTGGGTTCTTTTTAAATTTTGTTTGAAACTGTTCTGTGAATGTATTTATACACAAGGATCTCATCAGCTCTTGTTCTTCCTTCCCTTTCTTCACTTTTTCAATCTCCAGGTTCTTCAGAAGTATTTTCCAATGTTGCCTTCATCCATACTTTATAGTGGTACATTTAACTTACTGTTACCAGTTATATGTTCCAAATTTAGTTAGATGCTTCCAAAACAATGTACAGGAAGTATGGTCTTAATTATTTATCTTCAGAATTACTTTCCAGGATTTGATTGCTTGCTGCTTAGGTATGGCTTGATGTATTACCTAGACCAAGATCTGTAACTTGGCATTTGGTGTGTTAAAACATTCTTTAAATAAGCCTGTGCCTCTGAGTAATCCAGACAATTCTGTATAAGTTGTCACCTTGTCACTGTTTACTAGTCTACCTTTTTTTTTTCCAGTAGTATCATCAAGTACCCTTTATTTTGTTTAGGGTTTTGTACATGAGATAGATATTGAAGTGATTCTTGCAAGTACTATGCAAAAGATGGGTGCAGAATTTTAAGTTGGTGATTTAATGACCTTTTGAAAGATGCCATCTCCTAATATATTGAATGAGACCAATAAAATAAGTGTACAGGAATTTCAAATAGCAGGCTTCCTTTCTTGAATGACTATTAGTCAAATTATTTTAAAGTATCAGCCTCTTACAGAGAGGCTGTAAGAGGCATAGACAGTGTAGATCTTCAGTAAATTGGGAAGGGGGAAATAGAAGTTTTCCGTTAAAGACAACTGTCTTTTTGAACACCTGTAAAAGTAACAGAAATGGGGAGATGTGTATATTTTAACACAAAATCATACTTTTTATTTTAATTGCTTATTTTATTTTGAAATGTTAGCAACTGTAGTGTGTGTGAACCATTATCTGTTTGCACAATTGAGGTTGCTGCTAGTGGAAATTATAGCTAGAAATACCTATAGTTCAGAGTTCTTTATTCAGCTATTGTAAACCAAGTTTCTGCAAAATATTTACAAAATGTTAGAGAGAGGAGAACAAACATACATGGAATTACTAACATGAGGCATGGCATATCTTTTATAACGTACTGAAAAATGCAAAAGGTAGCCCAACACATCCTTTATAAATTATGTAGAAATTACCTGTCCTACAGAAGCAATGCTTGTGCATTTTTCTTTTGTTTCGTTTTACACAACTGATACTTATTAAATGTATGGTTGAATACATGTTCCCTCCTAATGGTGAACTCTCAGAAGAGGGTTCAGCTGTCTGTCCTTTGTTTAGCTGAAATGAAGTTTGAAAGTGTTTCTGTATGTCAAATTTAAATGCTAAATTAATTTCTTTTAATGTCTAATAATGCAGTTTCTGCTGGAATAGCTACAGGATGGAGTTGTTAATTCTCTAGCTTCATTTTATTGGCCTGAGCTGTGATTGCAGTTAAGAGTAGAGATTCAGAGTGGTGAAAGTTTTTAATATTTTATAATTGTGGTAAAAGTTCCTAAATTAGCAGTGAATTTTTAGTTGCTTATTCCCTGTGCTTTTAAAATATAATAGAATCATAGAATGGTTAGGGTTGGAAGGGACCTCTGGAGGTCATCTAGTCCAACCCCGCTGCAGTGGGCAGGGACATCCCCAACTAGAGCAGGTTGCCCACAGCCCTGTCAAGCCTCGCCTTGAATGCCTCCTGGGATGGGGCCTCAACCACCTCCCTGGGCAACCTGTTCCAGTGTTCCACCACCCTTGTGGTGAGGAACTTCTTCCTAATGTCCAATTCAAATCTACTCCTCTCCAATTTAAAACCATTGCCCCTTGTCCTTTCACTCCGGGCCTTTGCAAACAGGCCCTCTGCAGCCTTTTAGGAAGTTCCCTTTAGGTACTGGAAGGTCACTAGTAGGTCCCCCTGAAGTGTGGTATCTCTAAAGTCTTTTAAATAAGTGGATGTTTTCTGGCCTTTGTTTGTTCTGCAACAGCATTGTAAGAAACCATTGTTTTGGAATATGTTTTGGAAATGGGTCCAGAAGTGTACATATAGGCAACACCGGTGTGCAGGCAATTCTCTTGTGGATGATCTTGATTACTCTGTTGATGGTTTTGGTTCATATGTGGAAACCAAATGGCATTTCAGCAAAAGAAACAATGAAGCTGTCCAGTCATATCAGTTCATTCAGCCTCCCTGTTGACCTGGGAAGTTTTTGGCAGCCTTGTTTTCCCCACGTAGATGGTTTTCTATAGGAGAGTTCAACATGAAGCCACTGTGATACAGAGACTTCTGAAATGCTTTGCTCACTACCTGTCAAAGTACATTTTATTTCTGAGCATAGTCATAGTTGGAACAGCATTAGGGTCTCTATTGCTGATGGGACCCAATCTTCTACAGCAAATATCGGAGACAGTTTTAGATCTCTGATCTATTTCGGCCTGCCTAAGGAAGCTAGTAGGGATTTACCTTGGAATTAAAGTGTAATAGTGACCTGACATGGCTTGTCTGACTCACTCTTTGATTCCTACTGGTGTTGATTTTATTTGCTTACCTGGTGCTTCATTAAAAAGAGAGGCTGGTCCTTAGAACATGCTCTTTTTGGGACCTTGTTGCTTGAATTACTTCCAGGTGAGCAGTGGATTTCTCTTTGGTGAACACTTTAATAAACAGTGCCTCTACTCAGGATTGGATTGAGTGAAAACTCAAGGGCTACTATGAAAGCCCATTTGCACCATATTGAGGCATAAAGACCATCCACTGAGTAAGGGCAAAACTTTCACTTTTTATTAGAGGTCAATGCCACCACACAGGAATCCACAGTGGGGCTGTGTGACAGAAGGGAGGGACATGCTTTGGACACCTGCTATGTGGTTGTGACAGTGTTGCATCCCATCTCACGTCATGTGCTACTATTCCCATCTACCTCTGCTAGTCCTTTCTCTGGCACTACTCACACATGCATGTTCTTGTCCCTGAGACCTGCACAGCAGATGCTCATAGTTTCAACCACAAGAGACGCATGTAATAGCTTAGTGCAGATTTGGGGATTAGAGGGTGATCTATATAAAGCTGACCTGTGTACTTATGTTTGTGGGAGTTATTGCTAGAAAAGCTACCTACAGTGTGACTGAGGGTATTCAGAATGGCAGCTGTAAAATTTTATGTTGTAATTAGTCTAGCCACTTGTTTGAGAGGACTATGGCTGGAGCACTGGGAGTGTGTTGTTATGCCTTTCTTCTTTGCTATTACAGGCTTAACTGTTGATCTGGACTGCGTGTAAGTGACAGAACTGGTACTTTCTGTTCCCTTGCTAGCAGGAACTTTAGGGATGGCTAAGGCCTGAGCGGCCTTCAACAGAGTACTGAAGTTCGTTTGGTTTTCTTGCTTTGTATTGGGGATGTTTTGTGAATCCCTCTGTTGAAAACTCTTCGCAGTCTATGCAGCTCACATGGTTGCGCAGTCCCAAAGGGAGTTTGCTGTCCCTTTATTCAGCTGCTGCTCTTGATTCTACAAAATATTCCAGTGCACGGACCAAATACTTTTGCAAAGTGTCTTAGTTATTACAGAACCAAGGTCAAATTTCTTCTGTGGCCTTCAGTAGGAGTAGCACTTCATACATGAGTTGTACCTTTTCCCTTTGTTCTGTGTATTACTGCTCCAAGTAGAGCATCGTTCTTACTGGTCGGTTTGAAGGCATGCTTGGCAATAGGGTAGCAGTTGTGGGCATAATGCTAGCAGTAAATTCATTCCTTTGATAGCTTTTAGAGAAGTCAGAATAAGAAATTGCCTTCCTTAGAACCTCTATTAAAATAACAGAAAATGCTGGTGATGGGTTAACTGACAGTAAACTGGTAATAACATGCTTTAAAATGATGTGAGGAAGTGGAGTAAGGAAATCTGATGTAACAGTGCAATATACTACACAGCAAATTGTAGTTGTTAAAACTGCTAAGATCTCAAGATAAGATGCAATCATGTGGAATGACTAGTTTGCATTCTCTTGTCTATACTTGTCCTATTGTACAGTTATACTTTAGGTTTTCAAGGATGGAGTCTGTTGTTTTGCTCTGTTTGTATGCATGGCTAGGCTTCGCGAACGAAGATCCCGGGAGGGCTCTATCTATGCTCCTCATCAGCGCCTTTTACAAGCACGCTGATAAAAAGAGGATAGCGGATAGCACCCTTGAGCCTGCACCATGGATTTTTTTTTTGGGTGATACACAGCATGCGCAGAGCTGGACCCACCCTTTAGTCCTAAGGTTCATTTGCCAGGGCCTAGCAAGCTTGGATGCTGGCAGCGAAGTCCTTAGGACAGAGGTTTAACCTCTTAGATGGAAGGCCTTACAGGGCTAAACGAGCTCCATCTGCTCGGGTTTGGAATCAGAGTTGTCCCTCTCCTAGGATGACTGCCAGAAGGCTAATGAGCTCATCCTACCCATAGATTAGGAGTAGGAGGTGCTAAACATTGTTAGAGGCACTTTCTTGTATAGCAGACAACAAGTCAGTGAGAAGTTCAGAGCTAGTAATCAGTGAGGCTTGGTCTTGATGTAATTAAATAATGATCACAAGACCACAGTTAAGTTGGGAAGAGGGCAGTATTTTAGACTTGCAGGGTATGCCTGTGTGTCTCTGCATTCCTGCCTGCTTGCTTATGTGATATTAATGAAGGCCAGTCAATTACATTTGTCTACAAGAAGCTCCTGCTATTAGATTGTTTCACTTAGTTCAGCATAGAAATCTACCACCTTATTCATAAGAATAGTTTAAATTCTAGAAAAGAATTTACAGATAGTAATTTCTTTTGTCTTGTCTCTAACACTTGACATGCACAGAGTGAAAGACTCTCTGAAGAGGTTTGGGCATGGCTTCTTGAAGATGCATTTTAGAAACACTTATAAATGTAACTTGATAATTGTGTGTTTTCATAGAATTATAAAAAGTCTGTAGCTGACCAGAAAAGCTGTTACACATGAATAGTGAAGAACCTTGTAGACTTGGCTGGCATAGTAAACATATTTTTTTCTGTTCATGCCATTACAAGTTCAAAATGTTAAAGAACTGTGTTCCTTAGAACGTAGCATAGCAATATATTGGCCTGAAATAATATTACAGAGCAGTGGACAAGATAGTGTGTACAGGTCCTATCTAGGCAAATTGGTGTATTGTGGACTACGCTGGCCAAATGTGTCTTGTTTGTCTGAGAATACAATTTAGGACTTGAATTTATTTTCAGTGTCAATGTCAGTGATGCTATTAACCTTTGGAGCTTGATAAAACAAGTTGGATCTCTTGCCATCTGTGACCTCTTTGAAAAAGTAGTAGTCATATATAACAGATTGTTAAGGCAGTGTTTAAATAATAAAAGTACTTTTTGACAATCTCACTTCCAGAGACTCAGGGCTAACAGAATCCAGGTCTGTCTGTTTTGCTTTTCTCGGAAATACTTCAGACTTCTGCATGCATTTTATTGCCTGGTATGACTTTAGGGATAATAACTTAATTTGTATTGCTGAACTGTGTAGAAATTGTTTGAGTTGAGAGATGCATGAGGGTGAAGAGCACAGCTATACATTCTGTGTGCTAAAATTGTAAGAAGTGTCTCTCTTTACTATTCTGGAGACTATGACAAAAATTCCAGTTTGATTTTTTTTGCCATGTTCCTGATAACAATGTCTGAGTAAAACGAAGTTTACACTTCTCTTGCTTCTACATTTGTATGAGCTGTAATAACGTTCAAGCTTCATGTTATCTTTGTAGTTATTGTTACATGACTGATACTTCTTCATAAACCATCCTGCTTCATCATTTTCAATATGCATTTTTCTGTTACACATTGATTATATGATTTGTTAGATTAGTTTTTTGTTGGTCCAGAGCATTCAATTAAAAAGCTAGACTTTTTTCATTTTTAGGTAATGGGCGACTGTTTAAAATTGTTTAATGTGTTCTGCATTGAAATACTGTTAATTAACTTTTCCAAAGAAAAGAAAAATTAAAGATACTATGGGTCACAGATAATTAGTTTGCAGTAAATTAGTGTGTACTGGAGTGGATATTGCATGTAATTTTGTGCCACAAAGCCAATGTGTTTTGTTCTTACTTTAAAGTCTGTAATTTTGTGTGTGTTGCTTCTTGCTTTGCTGCAAGAAAAAATACTTGGCACTTAAATTAAAGCTTCACTATTTTTTAATAATTTTTTTCTCTTCAGTCTTCGTTTTTATCCTTACTAAATCTTTATAAAATGTTTCTGCTGCCTTTTCTGCATGGTGTAGTCTAGCTCTCAACTTCCTGGTTGCTAGCAATATTCAACAGAACTGAAAAAAACAACCTCCCCAAACAGCAGCCCCAAAATAAAATCCCAAAACTGAAAAAAAAAAAGGTGAACTGTTAAAAGAAACAAGCATTGAGTACATAGATCTCCGAAGCTGAAGTAGCTTGAACGAATTTTCTATGAAAGCTCTTGTTAAAATTCCATCAGTTGCTGTTTTCAGAAAGGAAAAATAATTTTTCACAAGTGAAGTAGTTATTATTATTGCTGCTTTTTATATGCATTCAGTGTGCATTACCATAGCCTACAAAATTAGTTGAAGTCTAAGAAGCTTTTTATTTTGAGAACCAAGTCATTCCCACAGGTTAAGTGTATGACAAAATCCACTGTTTCTTCCTGAAACCATAAGATACAGCTTGGTTTCCTTATTGGAGGACTGGAAATCATTCCTCTAAGTCAGAAAACAAATGTCCTGACAGCAAGTACAGGTTGTTATTTGCCTCTTAATTGAAAAAGTATGGTGTCTGACTAATGTAGCTAGAGGTTCTGGCAAAAACTCACTGTAAAAAAACTCAGACCCTTAAGTTTTTGCCCCCATAAGAGCCTTGCTGATACAGTGCACTGGCATTTGTGTGCTGGCAAGGAATGTAATGTGAATTATAGGCTGTTAGTAACTTTGTATTTTTTGCTGTATCTGCTGGGTAATTGGCTCTCAGGGACAGGTGTTCTCAGGATAGGAATGGATATCTTCCAAATCTTTCAATTTCCATTTTCAAAAAAATGCAGCCAAGTTCCAAGTTCCATTTGTGCTGTGTCTTTTTATACACTGTTAAGCGGTAGAAAAAAAATGTAAATGTTATATTTGCTAAGTATTGCCTTTAACTCCCTGTGAAAATCTAGAGGGGTTTTTTTCTGCTGTTTTTGAAAATCTAAGAAAAATGCTTTACTGCTACTTGCTAGTATTACAATGAGGACAGTGGAGTGCCTTACCACTTGATTATAATGAATTTTGGGGTGTGTATAAGATCCCTGCATCCTAGCATTCTAAATGAATGCTCTGAACCAACTATAAACTAATCAAGCAAATCATGTCAGCATTAATCTGTTAATGTATGTAATTACTTGCACACTTAGTAATGTGCCATTATGTGTGTTTTGTTTCTCTTCCCCCCCCAGATGTCCTCCTCGAACTTTTTTACCAGCACTGTGCAAAATTTTTCTTGATGAAAGTGCTCCAGACAACGTATTAGAAGTAACAGCTCGTGCCATAACATATTATCTGGATGTATCAGCAGAATGCACCCGAAGGATTGTGGGAGTGGATGGAGCTATCAAAGCACTTTGCAATCGTTTAGTAGTTGTTGAACTTAACAACAGAACAAGCAGAGATTTGGCTGAGCAGTGTGTGAAGGTATGTGAAGAACCTGTTTTTAGGAAAGAGCTGGAAATCTTACTGTTTCTGAACAGCTTCCTTGCATTCTAATCTTGTTTACTTTATTAAAATGTGAAGCAAAAACATAGTGTGATAAAAGTGTACATGCCAGCAGTACTACGTAACTTTACTATCACTCTGGTGCTCCTCAAAGCTGAGGTTCCGATTTAGAGAAGTAGAGAAGAAGAAGAAACACTTGTTATGACCATGCTGGGGGATTTCCTTGTATTTTCTTTTGTGTTTTTAAAGAAAACTGTAACTACTGGAGTACTAAAGGCTATGGCCCATTCTGGGTGTTGAGGAAGAAAGAGGTTTCAGTTTTGTTGTTTCATTTTTTTAACTAGTTCTGTCGTCGTGGCTAGGCTTGGTGAATGAAGATCCAGGGAGGGCTCCACCCACGCTCCTCATCAGCGCCTTTTCCAAGCGCGCTGATAAAAAGAGGATAGCGGAAAGCACCCTTGAGCCTGCGCCATGGATTTTTTTTGGGTGAGACACAGCATGCGCAGAGCTGGACCCACCCTTTAGTCCTAAGGTTCATCTGCCAGGGCCTAGCAAGCTTGGACGCTGGCAGTGAAGTCCTTAGGACAGAGGTTTAACCTCTAGATGGAAGGCCTTACAGGGCTAAACGAGCTCCATCTGCCCGGGTTTGGAATCAGAGTTGTCCCTCTTGTAGGATGACTGCCAGAAGGCTAATGAGCTCATCCTAGCCATACAAGGATTATAGGAACATGGGTATCACTCCCCACACTTTACCGTGGGCAATGAGTTTAATGCTCCCTCTGCTGTCGGCACAGTTATTGCACCAGGGGCCACAGGAGATCCCAAGTGATTTTCAGACTGTGCCTAACTAGTTCTGTAACTGGATATAAACAAGTAACTGACTTATGTGTACTTCATTATAATTAAATTTCATTTTGTCACAGGTGTTAGAATTAATCTGTACCCGTGAGTCAGGAGCTGTGTTTGAAGCTGGAGGCTTGAATTGTGTTCTGACGTTCATTCGTGACAGTGGACACCTTGTTCATAAAGATACTTTGCATTCAGCTATGGCTGTAGTATCCAGACTCTGTGGCAAAATGGAGCCTCAGGATTCTTCATTAGAGATCTGTGTGGAATCACTGTCCAGTTTACTAAAACATGAAGACCATCAGGTAATGCAATAGTTGGCTCAATATGCTGTGAATTTAACTTCCATTATGTTTGGTAAATGAATGGCTAGGTAATTTTATAGAATCATAACATTGTTTCAGCTGGAAAAGACCTTTAAGATCATTCAGTCCAACCATTAACCTAATACTGCCAAGTCCACCACTAAACCACATCCCTAAGTACCACGTCTGCACGTCTTTTAAATACCTCCAGAGTTGGTGACTCAACCACTTCCCTGGGCAGCCTGTTCCAATCACAGAATCATAGAATGGTGTGGGTTTGAAGGGACCTCTGGAGGTCATCTAGTCCAACCCCCCTGAAGTGGGCAGGGACATCCCCAACTAGATCAGGTTGCCCATGCTTGACAGCACTTTAATTGAAGGATATTTTCTTAACATCCAATAAAATCCTCCCCTGGCATAACTTCAGGCCACTTCCTCTTATCCTGTCATTTGTTACTTGGGAGGAGAGACTGAAACCCAGATTGCTACCAGCCTTCACAGATATATGCTCACACAGTAGTAGTTGTATTTGGATATTATGATAGTTTCCTTTACAGTTGTGATGACAAGAAGATAAAAATGAAAACTTAATATTTGACTCCAAGCACTGTTGTGTGAATATGATCTTATTTAAGTTCTGAAAACTTTATTGAAAAACATCCTGTAACTTTTTTCAGTGCATTTTGAAATAATTTCTGAAGTAATTATTTTTCTATGTCTGCACCTCAGTCATTATTAAATCAAGTATAAGAGACAAAAAATTGATTTGTTTTGGTTTTGTTTTTCTTTCGACAAACTGAGAAGCAATACAAACATCTGAAATCAAAGCTAAAATAGTATATTTGAAGCCAGGTTAAATGGTGTTAACATAGATGCAGGATTGCTTTTTTATTGCGGTTTTCTCAACTTGAAATGAAGTCATTCTTGTAAAATCTAGAAAATGAATCCTAGAGGAATTATCTTACTGGTAGAATCCTTTTGTATATGTCGTACTAAAGCTTTGTAATAGCTATTTAGCTAAAATTCTTGCCGTACCCTCGCCAGGTCTCTTGCCTATACCATTCTCAGTCCCCATTTTGCTCCCACTTCTATCCTCATTTCTTTCTCTACACCCCCACACTCTGGTTTATTAAGCACATCGTATTTGGGAGACTAAATCCTTTTAGCCTGTGAGCTGAATTTTTAAAATATATTTCTAGATCATTTTGAAAGACTCAGTTGACAGGGGACTGTCACACTAGCCATTTTAGAACAAGCTGCAATGTTTTTTAGACATGTAACTTTATTAATGCACTGATCATCTCAGGCAAGCTAATCCTGAAATTTAGACTGTAAGTCTGTAGTATTTTAATTATTTCCCAATTTATATTGTACTTGAAAAAAGCAATTGGTGGAGCTGTTGGAGATCTGAATGAGAGTTCGAGTTGACTTAATATTTTTGCTGCAGTTAAGCTTTAAGATAAGTGTTGTTAAGGTTGGAGTAACCCAGATGACAGTAAGTAAATCTGTACCAGTATCCTTGAGAAACATGTTTTGAGTGAGACAAGCCTCAGGATTTACAATGAATGTTGCTATTTGTTGTGGATTTGCCCAGTGATTTCCTTTGTAAAGTTTTGTTGACAACCACCATCCTTGTACATCGTTGCATTTGGTCACTTCTTGACTGGACTGCCAGTTAGTAACATCACTTGAGGAAGGAGGTCAGAGTAGATGAATGTGGCCCCAAGAACAGCTTGTCTGTAAGTTTGTTTTTTAAACTTTCTCCTAAACTTGTAGTTTGTGAGAAGAATTGTAAATACCTTCTTCAGGACTCTCTGCTTTCTAAAGTGATGCCGCTAATGTGGTTTGTTAAATAAGCTCAACTATTCTTGTGTATTTTTGACAGAGCTGTTCTAGTAAAAAAATCCATAAAGATTACATAAAGATTGGCAGAATTGTTTATCCATTGTGCTGTCAAAGAACTGGAGTAAAATGCCAGAAGACATGGGTAGTGGTCATTACAACTTAAAGAAAAAAATTTCTTGCTAAGGAGTACTGATAAATTGGAGTGCTTGGCATGCAGGGCCATGCCATAAGTTTAGCATGCTTTGCATTTATTCAGGAGTAACTATTTTTTGAAGTTATTGCAAACTTACTGGGATTTAAGATTTTAACTTAATGAAGTTTGGCTAATAACTCTAATCTTGTTCTGTGTGTTGTTAACTGTCTTTAAGCCCTTGGTATGTAATCATAGAATCATAGAATGGTTTGG
>VWZO01013594.1:0-80672 GCA_013396975.1 Bucco capensis
CACAAGGGATTGTCAGACTGTGCCTGAGGTAACATGTATGTACTGGTGCAATCACCTCTTAGTCTTGGAGAAATAATTCCTAATATTTAGCAGAACTGTTACTCCAATGATGCATTACCTCCAAATGTTTCTGTTAAAATAGCTTCCTCTTGACAGCTCCCTTCATTGCCTTCTAAAAGGTGAACATGTATCTGCCCCTGTGTTAGAATCACAGAATCATTGAGGTTGGAAAAGACCTCCAAGATCAGCAAGTCCAACCACCAGCCTAGCACCCCCATGCCACTAAGCCATGGCCCTAAGTACCACACCTAGATGGTTTTGAACCCCTGCAGGGATGGTGACTCCAGCACCTCCCTGGGCAGCCTGGGCCAATGCCTAACAACCCTTTCTGGGGAGAAATTTTTCCTAATACCCAATCTAAACCTCCCGTGCTGCAACTTGAGGCCTAAATGTTGCTCTTGTCCTAAATTTTGGATTATTCATTACCTTAAATTAACATTCTGAGATTCAAGGCTGGCCACCATACCAACAGGCACTGGTATGCTTAAAACTTGGTCCTATCATTCCCATTTTGATATTCCTAGCAACACAACACAACAAACCCACTGAAGTGAATATCTACACAAGATTTTTGGTTGAATGTGTTTTAACAGCATCCTTCATTCTGACCGACTGCTATGTGTCACATAAAGTAACCATGAGGTCTAATAAATGTAGTGACTAGTGGAACAAAAAAAGAGCAGTGTACATTTTCAGAGCTTACTGATTCAGATAAAGAAGACCATCATAATAAATCCAGTGCAAGTCCATGTCCCTTTCACTCCATGCCTGTTTTATGGCTTCTTTAATTCATCTTCTGAATAAAAAAAAGCTTGTCTCTTTATATTTCAGTGTACACTTCACTTGCACTTAGTAGAACCATGTGGAGACACACAGAAATACAAACATTGAATCTGAAACAGTGACTTGTTTTGCTCAGAGCACTTGCTAAACTTCATTTCTGCAGTACCAGTTTCCATACAAACTATACATTCTGCCCACTGTTCAAACTGTACAACATGGCATTGATTTCCAGCAAATAACAGGAGTTCCACTACTGCCTAACTCAAAAAAGTGTTCATACAGTGACATTTACAAACAATAAACACCAGCACAAAAAAAATTCCCAACACATTTCTGGAGTTCCTCTATGCAGATGAACATACAACTCAGAAGGCTGTTTACACTGCACTCTTCACCTGGAACATGATTTTCATAGTTACATAGCCACCTAATATCTGAGCAAAGGGGCAATTAAGATAAAGCCACAGCTAACATCCAAGCACAACTTTACTGCCAGTCCAGAATCCTTAGCTCTACCCATGCAGACTAGAATTGCTCTCCAAAAAGGAAAACCTATATATATAGCTTTGGATCTTGTGAGCTTTAGTTAAGAAAGCTGAGCCCAATGGAATTATTTCCATGAGCAAAGGTAATTTTTATAACTGCAGTAAGATCAGTTTGTGTGCCTGGACTCCTGTGAGTGCTGGGCACTCCTTGGAGATTTTTACTTTTAAATACTGTTCTGGATTCAGCAGTCCTCAGCTAAAACTCCATGTTACAGATCTTCCCAGTCCTGCAAACACATAACCAGCCAAGCACTGGCTAAGAGGACAGACACTTAAAGCTGCAGCTCCACCTTTAGTAGGAGATCAGCATCAGAAACACCATAGGAGGGAAAACTGCCTGTGGCAGCCTGACAGCTTGAATCTTCACACAGTGAAGGTAGGAAATCTTTGTGGTGGTGGAGTGCATGCTGCTGGAGAGCCCTTAGAATCACAGAATCATTGTGGTTGGGAAAGACCTCTGAGATTACCGAGTCTAACCATCTATCTAACACTCCCATGCTCATCACTAAACCATATCCCTGAGCACCACAGCTACATGTTTTTTTAACTCTTCCAGGGATGGTGACTCCACCACCTCCTGGGGCAGCCTGGGCCAATGCCTGATAGCCCTCTTGGGGAAGAAATCCATCTCAGTATCTAATCTCAACCTCCCCTGGTGCAACTTGAAGCCATTTCCTCTTGTCCTATTACTCGTTACCTAGCAGAAGAAACCAATCCCCATCTTGCTACCACCTCCTTTCAGGTACTTGTAGAGAGTGAGGTCTCCTCTGAGCCTCCTCTTTTCCATACTAAATAACCCCAGTTCCCTCAGCCACTCCTCATAACACTTGTGCTCTAGACCTTTCACCAACTTTGTTGTCCTTTGGATATGCGCCAGCAGCTCAATCTCCCTCCTGTAGTGAGGGGCCCAAAACTGAACACAGAATTCAGGGTGTGGCCTCACCAGTGCCCAGGACAATCACCTGCCCCTAGTCTTGCTGGCCACACTATTTCAGATACAAGCCAGGATGCTGCTGGCCTTCTTGGCCATTATACTCCGATGGCAGCTGCTGACATGGCTACCTGGGTGCCCTTGGACCAGACCTGCGTCTTGTGCACTCCAGCAGTTTCCCAGTAATGTAACTTTCTAGTAACATAGCTTTCCCATCTCAGAAGACTACTCACCCTGGGTTATGCTGAGAAACACCTCTCTTGCTCTCCTAGATCCTCTCCTCTTTCCTGACCTCCATTTCAGTGCCTTGAGATGCTTACATCACTCAGGAAACTAGTCAGTCATGACCTAGCTGTCCTCACTGCCCTAGACTGCTGATGTCTGTCCATGCTGCCACCACTCTCTGCAGAAGCAATGAGGAGGCTCCAAGGGGGCAGTGGGGACCTGCTGCCCTGCAGGAGGCACCTTCCCAGCTCTGAGGAGCCGTGGAGACGCCTGTGGCCTTGATACAGCTGACACAGGCTCCAGAAGAAGAACACAGTCTGGAGGAGGAAGCTCAGGTGGAAGTGCGCAACACGAAGGGAAAATTTTCCCAGTGAGGTGCACCCAGGTCTGGGGGAAAGAAGGGAGTTGGAGGGGATAAGGGGGAGGCTCTGGGGCATCTCAGCGAGGGGTGACAATGCCCAGCAGGTGGTCAGGGATGCGGGCAGCCAGCAGGCAGGTCAGCACAATGCCGATGAGCTGCAGCAGCGCCAGCCCCAGGGCAGCCGTGGCAAGGTAAGACACGTTGCTCCTGACAAAGGCCGTCACCTTGCCGAAGCAACCATCGTGATGCAGCCTGTGCGCGTTGGGCTTGCCGCCCTGACAGCCCCGGCGGGTCCGGCAGCAGCTGAGGGGCACTGAGCCGTTTTGCTCCAGCCCCCAGGGCGAGGTGAGCCAGTCGCGGTAGCTCTCCACTCCGCAGCAGGACAAGGCGCGCTGCAAAGCGTCCAAGGCGTCCGCCATCCCCTCGTCCTCCCCGTAGGTGATGAGGGCCTGGCGAAGCCCTTCATGGAACCCCTGCGCGACGTTCTGGCGGTAGAGGAGCGCCGAGAGCCCCGTCGTCAGCCCTGCCGCTAGCACGGCAGTCAGGAAGACGCCGTAGGCGCGCAAGAGGCCCCGGTGCTCCGTGGCGGCGCTAAAACAGCCCAGGAAGCCCCAGATGATGACGGCGGCGCCGGTGGCCAAGAGGATGGCGGGGGCACTGGGGTAGTCGTTGGCAGATAGCATCAGGTAGCTCCCCAGAGACACCCTGGCCCAGAGGCCGATGATGAGCATGGTCAGTCCCGCTGCCCAGAAGACGAAGCTGAAGGCCATGAGGGACAGCTTGAGCGCAATCATGGTGCCCTCAGCCCTGGCGCAAGCTGGCGAGCTGTGGCAGTCGCAGTGAGGGAGGTCCCTTGGCTAACAGTGCCGTCAGGATCCCGGGTCCGTCGGTGCCGCCCGGAGCTGAGGTGAGTCCCGCGGCTGTCGGTGCCGCCCGGAGCTGAGGTGAGTCCCGTGGCTGTCGGTGCCGCCGCTCCCCAAGGGTGCCGGTCCCCGTCCGCGACCCTTGGCGGGGAGAATACGGCGGGGTGCGGGGTTCGGGGTGGTGGCGCCGCTTCTCCCGGGCAGAGCTCGGTGCGAGTGGCGCCCCTGTCCCGCCCCGGCACCTTTTTCAGGCGCCGGCGCGGGGGCGCGGCCAACGCGGAGCTTGTTGGCGCTGCGGGGCCAAGCGGGACGGGAGCGGACGGGATGGGACACAGGTTCCTTCCCCTTTCCCGTTTCTGTCTGCTTTTAATTGAACAAGCGCTTCAGGTCAGCGCATGCAGCACACTGCCATAGCCGAGAACAAAGCACAGACGTCGATAAACTCCTTAGTGCTCATCTCCGAGGTGTGGGTGTAGTGTCTTGGTGGTTGTATGTGGACTGGCAGTTCCCCTGCAAGCTGGAAGTTCGAGGTGAATTTTTACTGGAATATGCTCCAGCTCACGTTAATCCTTGGCAAGGGACTAAACTTTTTCTTGTAAGCTAATGTTTACAGTAAAGAGTAGGACCTAACCCCCCCCCCCCAATAATGCACAGTAAGCAGAAGGAATCTATTAGACAAGAGGGTTTATTTTTGTTTTACTGCATGAAGTTGTACACTTTGTAGAAACAAGCATAAATCTCTATCTCAATATTAGCTATGCAGTCAGTCAGTCTTGATTTTCCCAGCTGGAAACTTTTCCAAGGTGGCCTGACTCTGTTAAATATTCACTTGATTTAGCCCATGATAACACTGAGCCACAGAGAAGGCATTAAATGGTCTTACAGGAATGTCCATGATTTTGCTATATAACAAATGGCCCAGGCAAGGTCCAATATGTGATTCCACCACCCCTACAGTCTCATTGCAAAAGGTAAGCTACTCCTACAAGCCAGATAAAAAAAGAGATGAAAAGGAAACTGTAAAGGAGGCAGGATTTCAGGCAGAGATAGAATTAGCATCCCCAGTGGTAATTCATTTCTTAGTGAGCCTTTGAACATACTAAGCAACCAATTTATCTATAGCATTTCTTGACAACACCACAAGAGGTGTGTAGTACTCTTCATTACTGTGGATCTTTATACTGAGCACAGAAACCACTCAAAGGCATTGCAAAGAGATAGAGCTGACTGTCATATGTCTTCAGGTGCTATTTGACAAGGAAAAGCAATCTGCTTGAAGTGTGAATTTTCCTCTTTCCTTCCTTCCTATTTTGGTTTGGGCATGCCTTAAGTTTCACCTCTTCCCTGACAGAGGCGTGATGGGTTTAATACAGTTCTCCACCTCCACTTCCTGTGATTTTTTTGCCTTAGTTTACAGTTGCAGTTCTGAAGTGACTATCTCCAGTCAGTCCCTAACAGAGAGCAGAGAGAAAAAAATGGAGCAGGTATTCTTCACGGCTTCTCAAGGAAATGGAATCCTTTTGTGTTGCCCAGTTCATGGCTGTTGAAGGTAGCTCTGGCTACAAGAGCAAGTGGCAGCACTGGCACAGTGAGCAAGATCAGGTAGTTAGGAGCTTTACTGTAAAAATACAGGTAGCAAGAGCAGCTTCAAAAAAGTACTGTTAGTTTAGTGTTCACAACTGTGCTTTCCTTAGACACCTGAATGAGGTTTTCATGTCCTGACTCACAGTGAATCACTATAGGTGCCCAAGTGCCTGCATTTATTTACCTTGGGGAAAACTCCTGTTATGCCACCAGAGTGTCCTGTTAATGTTATATATGAGTGTACTTTTGATGGTTTAACTGTTTATTAGTAGTGAGGTGAATAGTGTAGTAATAGAGTAGTATTTTCCTGTCTTAAGGACCTGTCTTAAGGAAAAAACACCTCTTCCCAAGGGCAAGATACCTACTGGGGAAGATCCTTGTAAATAAAACCCCAAAAGATTTCTTATGTTAAAGTCTGATTTTCTGATGCTTTGAGATGTTGAGTAATCTCTTACACAATAAATTCAATTCCATTCAGTTCAATAGAACTGTTAATAGGAAAAGATGTTCTTCAGGGTGAGGAAAGTTATCAGAATCCAATTGATAGTATTTTTATGTAAAACTGAATGATATCTTTGTTCAAAATTGAATTAAATGGAACAGAAGTCAGAGTTCTACACTCTCCTAGTGTTGTGTAGCATGGATTTGGTGCAAGTCCAGGCTGGATGGGAAAAGAAGATGGGCTTGGAGGGAGGGAGCATTTCCCTTTGATCTTCCCATTAACTCTGGGAAGGGAACGTGTTAGTGTTTCATGACACAACTCACTTCCAGCTGCAAATCCCTTCAGGGAAAATTAACAGATTATGAAACATCGCTTGCTCTTAGCCCCTTCACAAGCCCATGATCCATGAGGAAATATTGAATAAACTGCTTCTGCTCTGTCAGCAAGCCTGAGGGCCACAGCCTGAGCAGACCAGAGTGGCACTGGGGTGGGACTGCCAGCAGCTTGCCTAACTGAGCAGGAGGTAGCTTCACCTGCAGCAGGTGTGACCCTAAGGCAGCACTTGGAATGTACTTCACCAACAGGAGCAGCACCAGTGCTATTTTTTGGACACAGTTTATTTTAGGAATTCAGATATACAATCTCTATTATAGCTCAGCTACTTTACTATTAATAGCAACAATAAGAGCTCCTTTGGATTACTGATTTACTTCTAATGTGTTTTTTAACCTTAAAATAAAGCACAACATTTAATTTTAGCTGTAGCCTCCCTGGAGCTACAGAGGATAATGTTGATCCATGCCTTGAGCAAGTCTCTCAAGGGAAATTCAATGCACTTTCCAGTCCTGTCCTGCCCCCGCTCCCTGAAAATTGCTCTGTGCTGCACATCAGGTATGTTTCAACTGTAGCAGATCTAAGTAGTACACAGGCCAACTGGGAGGGAAAGATTGCCAAAATAGCAGCTCAGACCAATTAAAAAAGAAGGAAGTCTTTAGCCTTTTCATTCCAGAGAGCAACAGGAAGACAAGACAAGGTTAAACAGTGTCAAATTTTACACTTGATCTTAAAAAGATTCAAATATATTACTAATAATTCTCAGTTTCCACTTGTTATATTAGATGCTGAGGGGATAAAGTATTTCACACACTGGGATCTATGTAATGTGCATATTGCTAGCAGTTAAGTGTAGTTAGCAAGTCATCACTACCTGCCTACACTTATCAAGACACATTTCCATATAGGAGGGAGATTGCCCAAATCTACAGTGCAAAAATCTCTTCCCCTTTTCACTTGCTTGGTGTAACTTGGTATCAGTTTTGCTGGCTTTGAGAACTAAAGACCTTGCTTCTTTAAAACTCCTTTGTCTATCTTATCTTAAACAAATGCTGTTATACTAACTGTGGACTAGCCAATCCAGAACAAAATGAATGACGGAGTCATGTAGCATGGCACAACCACCTGCCTTTCTAATTCTATCACAAGACTGGAGGCTGACACAGGAGAGTGGTGTAAGGGAGAAGCCTCTTCCTCTGGGGATGCACAGGATACACCACAACACACCACGGAGTGTTACTGTGCTTTGTCAATCAATGAACAGTAGACTTTGTAGTCATGTTGTAAGCCTAGAATGAACACTTGTAGAAACAATCTTTATAGAATGAATATCTGTCATTGCTGACTAGATTAAAATTAGTATATACACAGCCATATACATATATAGGTGATCAATAGGTTGCCTATAATGTGTATGTGTCAACAAGTATCTACTAGCACCCTCTTGTTTCCTACTGATACTTGGTACACAGTTAGTGTGGAGAGGGAATATTTGGTTACAAGTGACCTTCATGTTTTCTGGGTCCCTGGGTCAGGAATTAGGAAATCCTATGGATAATTGCCACAGCTGAAGCATCTAGCAAAAAACTGAGTTCCAGTAGGAAGGGAGATAATCCACATCTGCTCCAGCAGATTCACACCTGTGCATAGATCTTCTTTCTCTCTGCCATGTCTCCAGGCTCTCACAGATAATGCCATCACAGGTAAAGGACAAGGTGACCACACACTCTCCATGGAATGGTTAAAGAATGCCACAGGGCACAGACTGTGGGTCACTGAAACCTATGTCCTTGTGAGGTGAATGGTTAGGACATTTCTGTAATACAACACTAGAGCACCAGAGGATTTTCCAAGCCTTGGGGATCCAGATCCAAGGATTTTTTACAGCTTCCTTGAATTGCTTACAGGGAGTGTGCTGTCCTCAAGCAAGCATCACTCTTACCTGCTGTAAAGCTCAGGAAAGACTTAGTAAAGGATACAGTCTGCATGCAAACAACACACCACACTGGGATCTTTGGCATGATCAGGGCATTCCTTTGTCAGCCTGCTTGTCTTCTCTGATACTTGTAGCTAGGAAGAATCTTCTGAGATGGTAAAATCTTAAACATTCATGCTATGATTTTCTTTGAAAAATGCCTGTTGCACTACTCATTAATTCATTAAATGATAGAGCTTGACTGGATTAATGAAGCATTAATCAAGATGATGGTGAGCATGAGAGTTACAGGCTGTTTTCCTAGAGCTTCCTATAGGAAGGACTGCTGAATATTTTCCATTTTTTTTAATAGACAGTTTTCATGTACTTTTAAAATTATTCACAGGTTGATGAGGTGGAAGTCCTGCTTAGCTAACTAAATTTCCCTTTAGAACAAGGTGTCAGTGGTTAGGGCTGGGTCAACCACCAACCCAGGGACAGATACTCCATTATCCCCTTTGCCCCCACTCCAGAGAGGAAAAGGGGAAATTAACAGAGAGAGACTTAGGAATTGGAAATGAAACTGAAACTACTTTAATGAAAATAATAACAAGGAAATNCAAACTAGGACAATAATGTTAATTTTAAATACACTGATAAAAAACCTAAACCTTCAATGTCTCAAATGGATTCCCTAAAATTAGTGCACAGTTCCTCAGTCTATAATTTCATGTCATCTCCTTTGACAGGGTATAATGCAGATAGATTACTCCAGGCTTGTCAGGCACAGTCTGAAAATCCCNGGCTTGTAAAAGAAACCAAAGCTACCTGCAGAGCTAGTAGTCATTCTCTGTTCCTTCTCCTCGCTGGCCAGTGACAGGGATGGACTCTCCCCACATCCCGTCAGAACAGCAGAATGAGGGGCAGGGGCGGCTGTCCGCCGCGCTCGGAACCCCCGCGGGGCACTGACGGCGGGAGGCCGCCAGAGGGCTGCACAGTTGGCAGCAGAGCCTCTGCCCGCTGCGGCCGCACTGCCTGCGTGACAGCACATGGGGACAGCCCGCCTCTATGCCCTAATGAATATCCAGCCTTCCTGGGCTCCTTTGCCCTTCAAGGGCTGCCTTCCAAAGCACGCAGTCAACCAGTCTCCTAAACAGGTCAAAGTCTGCCCTCCGGGAGGCACAAGGGTGCACTCTACTAACCTCCCTCCTTACTTCTCCAGGAATTAAAAAATTTATCATTTCATGGTCACTATGCCGAAGACAGCCTCCAACCACCACATCACCCACACGTCCAACAGGTGTAGCAGCAGCGTTCCCTGGTTGGCTTCCTCACCAGCTGTGTCAGGAAGTAATCTTCCACACCCTCTAGGAGCCTCCTAGATTGTTTAATCTCTGCTATATTTGTATTTCCAGTAGACATCACTTGAAGTCTCCCATGAGAACAAGTGGCCCTGAATGTGAGACTTCTCCCAGCTGCTTACAGAATGTTTTGTCTGCCTCATAATCCTGGTTGGATGGTCTATAACAGGCAGTCCTTAACGTACAGGGCCTCTCCACTACCTCTCCTTCCTGGCCTATCCCTATGAAGAGGTTATAGCCATCTATTGCAGCACCCCAGTTGTGTGAATCATCCCACCATGTTTCTGTGATGGTAATTCTATCATAGTTTTCCTGCTGTTCAAAGGCTTCCCAGGGCCTTCTCTACTCCAGGCTGAACCACCCCAGCACTCTCAGCCTCTCTTCACAGCAGAAGGGTTCCAGCACTATGATCATCATCATGGCCCTCCTTTGGACTCACTCCATCAGGCCTATATATAGCCTTCTTATGCTGGAGGTCCCAGAGCTGGACACAGTCCAGGTGGGATCTCCTGAGAGTGGAGTAGAGTGGGAGAATCAACTCTCTTGACCTGCTGGCCACACTTCTTTTGATGCAGCCTAGCTACAGTTGGCCTTCTGGGCTGCAAGCACACATTACCAAGATCTTTTTGGTTTGATAAACTTCCTCCTGTTTCAGTGCTCCCTCTCTACTTTCATAAGGGTTGTGTGCCACAGACCAGGCTGAAACAGCACAGGGAGAATCTCTAGCCACACAGCTTCATGTCAGTAGAGACCTGCTTCTTACCTTGGTCCTTGTAAAGGCATGTTCAAGCAGTGCACCTCTCACTGAGCTAGCAAAGGAAACACTGCCTGAAGTAACTGCACTCAAAAGCACTAGCACTGTTGACCTAGTCAGGGTGCAGCATCATGAGCTAAAGGAAAAACAGACTAGCAAGGTTCATTGTATTCCCACAAGCAGAGGGCTTGCCAATCAGATGAGATGAGATGAGGTCTTTCCTGCAGGCTAAGGCAGTGCTCCTCAGCTCTGACAAGAAATCACTGAACCTTCGCAGCTGAAGCAGTGGGAAGCTTAAGAACAGGTCTGTAGTCTATCAAGGGGTTCACAAAGTTATGGTGGTGTAGCAGGAGGAGCTAGAGCTCAAAAAATACTGAACTGTATTGTACTATCATTCAAGCTGAGGTGAGATTAGAAACAGGCTCAGAAGCCAGCAACTGTGGTCAGTGGGGAGCAGCTGCGTCTGGAAACAGCAGTACTCAGAGAGGGGGAGGGGGGCTGTCCTCAGATGCCAAGAAAACTATCTGGCACAGTCCCATAAAGCAGTAACCAACTTGCTATGGGAGGCTTTTCCCCAGAAGTGAAGGTCTGCCTAGCTTCTACCCTTACTTGACCATGTGCATTTTGAAGGTCTGTGCATGCAATGCCTGCTCTGTGCTTCTACAGTGAGTTAAAACTACTGTCGCACAAAATGGGAAGTGAAATTCCCAACTGTCTCAACATGTCTGTTCTTGATTTCTACATGCCACATGCTTCCAAAGCTCACCCCAATCCTAAACTAACCCTGGCTAGAATATGTCTGTGAAGTAAAATGTTTAAGAAAAGATGAGGAGATGTTCTGATGAAACTCTGATTCAGATAATGAACATATGCTCAGACTAAAGAGGTGTTTTAGCCATGCTGTCATTGAACTGTGACCTACTGGAAACACAGAGAAGCAGGGAAAGGGATAGAGACAATTTTAGGAAATAATCAGCAGCAATAATTACCTTCTGACACATCTTTCTTGAAAAAAGTATTCTTGACCAATAAAATATTTGTGTGTGTCATCCTAGAAGTTCGAAGTATCATCAAATGCTGCTTGTGCTTGAACAGGTGGTACAATACAAAGTTTTCGGGTTTGGTGGATGAAACATTAACTATTCTCCAGCAGATGAGGTAAGGTCCACTGGGAGAGAATGTGAACAGCCAGAAAAGCAGCGGTGAGCAGCAGGGCTGTACAGCGAGGAAGTCATGGAGGTGATATAGTTCAGAGTTTCATTTCCCTCTGTCTTCCATCTCAATTAGACCCATCACCACAGCATATTTTCACATGCATTCTCACACATCAGGGCCTCCTTATGCCTCTACACATTTCCAGACCACTTGGAACAGGACCACTGAACAGCCTGCATTGCAAGGCAGGAGCCTTTTCCTTAGCAATCACAACAGGCACAGCCGCCTGGATAGGGCTGCAGGGTTAAAGCCCAGCAATATTCTCTTGTGGCCAAGAAGGCCAATGACATCTAGGGGTGCATCAGGAAGAGTGTGGCCAGCAGGATGAGGGAGGTTATCCTCCCCCCCTACTCTGCTCTAGTGAGGCCATGTCTGGAGTCCTGGGTCCATTTCTGGGTTCCCCTGTTCAAGAAGGACAGAAAATTTCTGGAGAGAGTACAGAAAAGGGCTACAAAAATGGTTAGGGGAACTTGACCATCTCTCTTACGGGGAAAGGCTGAGAGAGCTGGGGCTGGTTAGCCTGGAGAAGACTGAAAGGGGATGTTATCAATGCTTATCAGTACTTAAAGGGTGGGTGTCAGGAGGATGGGGCCAGGCTTTTTTCAGTGGTGCCCAGTGACAGGAAAAGAGGTAATAGGCACAAACTTGAACACAGGTAGTTCCATCTAAACATGAGGAGGAACTTCTTTCCTTTGAGGGTGGTAGAGCACTGGCACAGGTTGCCCAGAGAGATGGTGGAGTCTCTGTCTCTGGAGACATTCCAAACCTGCCTGGACACCATCCTGTGCGACCTGCTCTAGGTGAAGCTGCTCTGACAGGGAGGTTGGATTGGATGATCTCCAGAGGTTCCTTCCAACTGCTAACATTACGTGATTCAGTGACTTTAAGAGCAGTACCGATCATAGACCTCCTGCACCCAGCGGGCCTGGCTCAGGTGGGATGGGTTACAGCAGCCCTACAGTGCTGCTTTAGCTGACGTGGAGGAAGTAACCTCAAAGAGGCCGTGGCTCAGTTCTCTGACAGAAGGCCTCCTGCTCCCCGGGGGGAGATCCGCTGCCGGCATCCTCGCCCCGGGGCTTCCACAGAGACACCAGTACACTGCTGGAGGCCCCTTCACTGCCACAGACTCGAGTGGCCTTTCCGAGCCAGCACCGAAGCACAACTCTCGGCCCGGCGCAGGGAGCGGTCCCGTGCGCAAGGCAGCCGCGCCGGGGAGGGAGGCGGGCGGGGGCCGTGGTGCGTCCTGGGAGCTGTAGTCCGCTGCTCCTGGCCGCCGCGGGCCCTGGCAGAGGCGGGGGACTACAAGGCCCAGGCCGCCCAGCGCCGTGAGGCCTGCCTCCCGCGCTGAATGGCTATTGCAGCATGTTGTCCGTCTAGCGTGCCCCTGGCAACGGAGCGCCACGGTGCCGCCGACGTCTTCTCCCGCAGCGTCCCAGACAGCGACGGAACCCGCAGACCGGCACGGCAAGTGAGCGGGGGCAGGGGGAGAGAGCGGGGGGAGGCGGCCGCGGTGCCAGCTTCCTCTGGGGGGCTGGGGGGTGGCGGTGGTGCCATGTTGGGGCCGAGCCCCGGTGCGGGCGAGGGGGAGCGTGGGGAGGTTTGTCGCGTTTCTCCCCCGTGTCTGGTTTCTCGCCGGAGGGGAGCGGGCTTGTGAGCGGCATGGCCACCTCCCTCGCCGCCTGCCCTTTTCCGTACAGCCGGCCCTGCCCTTGCCGGTGGCCGGCTCTGCTGAGGCGGGCAGGCGGCCGAGGCGCAGGGCCGGGCGGCACGCTCCCGCCGCTGGAAGCGCTCCCCGGGCCTTGCGCTTGAGGCTGGCAGGCTGAGAGCGCTGCGGACGGCGCCGGGGCCGGTTTGGCGCTGCCCCGCCGGTGACCCTGTGCACCGTAGGGGCTGAGGGGGCCTCTCCGCGTGGGGGGGAGCTTCTCCTCGGCCTGGGAGCGGGAAGAGTGAGGAGTAAATCCCTGCTCCGGAGGGGAAGAGGAGGCCGAGAGGCCGCCGGCCCCCTCCCTGCCGGAGCCCTGCAGGAGGGACTTAGGGAAACGTGTCCGTTTGGGGCCGTTTGTAAGGTCCCGGACCTATCTGTGGTTACGCCGGCGGCTGAACCTCTCCACTCGCTTCGTTATGGCCCTTTCCTGCCTTGGAGATTCATGGAGGTGGCAGCCTGGTGTGGGCAGAGCTCCGCTCCGGGCTGTTTGATGTTTTCTAGGTGTTCGTGGTAAGAGCATGAGATTTGTTGGTGGGTTTGGTTGTGATGGTGAGCTGGAGAAGAGCAAAGGCTCAGAGTTGATGGGATTTCTTCTTTTCTCTTTGGTTGTCTCTAAACAGTTGTGACTTTTTCAGACTTGCTGCATTGTGCCTCACACACAATAAACTTTGAAATCAAGACTGTTGAATTCTCTTTAGAATATAGTTCTATTTAACCCAGGTCTCAAAAATCGCTTGTGTCCCAGGCATAGCCCGTGCTTTTCTCTTGAGAAAAGTGCACCAATGATCCCTGTACACTGGTATTCCATACATCAAAGGTGTTTGTTTTTCACTACCTTTCGGGAAGAAAGATAATGTTTTTGTTGGGTAAAACTGTGTAGAAAGTTGCAACTGTTGTGTGGTTGCTGCTGGATTGGAAAAGCACAGGGTGGGCGGTTAGAAGTTAAATGCTGCTTTGCGCTGGTTGTGGATTTGTCAGCCATCACGGTGTCTGGCATTCTGGTGTCTTATCTGTAGACGTGGATATTGTTTAATTCAGTGCTAAGAGAATTAGATGTATTTTTCAATGGGTTGTTGCTTCCATATGGTAAATATGATGAAACATTGCTGCTGCCATCACACAGCTGTGAATAAAATACTGTGGTATTGGCATCTTACTTGTGGGAAAGTAATTTGATTGCTTTTGTAACAGATAGTGCTTTTCAGAAAGTGTCTTATTTCCCCTTATTTGCTACTTGGGAAAAGTGAAGAGATTTGGAGCAGTCTTAGAAAACAAAAAAATGAGCGGAGGCCAGAGAGAAGTGTTAATGGGAGTGGTGTGTAACTACAGCTCTCTGGAGTGATAGCACAGCACATGCTCTTCCAGCCGGTGCCAGTAGGAAGGAGGAATTTTGCTGCTCTCCTTGTCCTGCCAGGGAAGGTCCCTGCTGGTTAGCAGCACCGGTTGTCTGTCAGAGATGATTTAGTCCTAGATCTTGTCAGTACTACTGGTGATGGTTGCTGCTAGATAAATAGTTGCAAATAGGTTTCCACTGTGAATCATTTCTGAGGTCAGACCCTCAGTCACTGAAGGTTTTTATAAATAGCTGCTCAGCTCTGAGATGCTGTGAACATCTTAGTTAACATTGTGGTTCAGCATTTGAACTTACAAACTGTACAGGTGGCATTTCTTTCCTGCCTGCAAAATGATTCAGTGACATATAACTTTAATATCAACTGTAATTTATTAATTTGTATGAATATATGCATGCAGTGACAAGCTCTCTTCCTTTCCACTTTTTCTAAGAGAAAGAAAGAAGTTAGGAGACTGTTTTTCCTCCTGTCTTGCATTCTCCACGTAGAAGAACTGAAGTGTCTTGAAGACTCCACATATCAAGCTGCAGGAGAGACTACACTCAAGTTATAGGTGTTCATATTTTCCAGGTGGTTGAGCCCTGCAGGCTGTCTGCAAAGAGGTTAGTGTCTCTGTGCAGGAAGGGTGTGCATATGCTTGCAAGAGGGAGCAGGAGCCTGCACCACAGCTCAACAGCAACACAGACACTGCTGGAAGTTGAAAAGAGGTCTCCAGTCTCCTGTGCAGTACATCTGGAGATGTTGGTCTCAGCCTCTGTGGGACATGTATCTCCTGTTGGGTTGCACAACTTGGGGTTGTCCTTCACGAGGACAGGAAGGCAGCTTGTTACAGGGTAACTATTAAAGAAGGTCTGTGTGTGAGGAACCAGGATCAGGAATTGCTGAGGGATTGTTTCATCTCTTTGGAGGGCAGCAGACAGGAATGGAAACAGAGATACTCTTTTCAGGGAAGGTCTTTTTTTAACTGCTAAGCTTGTTGGGCACAGGGTACTTTACACATTAAATGAGCACTACAGCAGCTGGATGGAGTTGCAAGCAGGATGACTTTCCAGGTTAGTGTGAGTGTGTAGTACTGACATGTGGGGCTCATGTGTCTGCAGGCTGGAATTAGCTTGTTTTCCTGGGCCTTTGTCTCTCTTAAATCTGTCTTGAAACTTGACCCTTTTTCTTCAGTTTCCTGCCACAGTAGAGATGTGTGGCTTTGCTTGTTGCCAGCACATGGAACTATGTCATGTAACAATACTTTCAGCTTTTGTGATCATCTAAGGATTCTGAAAAATACCAGCTTGTTCCCAGCTACTGTTTGGAGACAAGGATGGGTGGCAGGCAGAAGAGCACTGAGAAAGAATGTGCTTGGCAGTTGAGCGAAGTTATTTTGACCTTCAGAATCCCAATTTTATCATAAGGATTGCATTTAAAAGGGTTCATAATAAAAGGAGTGCCAGTACTCTTGAGACCCAGCTTCTGTCTGTCTCAGAAGACAGCCATTGACACACAGAATAAAGGTCTATGTGGAGTTAGAGAAGACTTTTGCAATGGTTTTGTGGACCACAGTCAAACATCTTCCGAGCCACTGGTTAGTTGTCCATGGCAAGATTTCTCAACCCATCTCCTTTGCTGGCTGCTTGTAGGTAGTGAACAGAGAGCGAAATTTGCTGCTTGTAGAACTCCACAGAAAGTCTGCATGCTGCAGCTGCACTCTGTTCTTGCTGGGCTGCTTGGCAGTGTTTTGCAGAGGGTTCCCTAGAATCACAAGTATCATTTGGTTCGTAGCTTTGAATGGGCCAGAGAGAGGAGATGTGCTGAGTGAGTGTCTTACTCTGATCTGCTGATTACAAGAGAGTCTAATAAAATGATTTTGGTTCCAAATCTTCCCTGAATTCACATGATTCATATTGGAATAAAAGAGGAAAGTGTCTTGTGTAGATTCTAAAGCAGTGTGAATTTCTGAGTGCCTGGCCAGGCCACATCACTTTAGTGTTTCTGTCCCATGTTTCTAAATTTAGCAACCTCTGTACAGCCTCTTAGAAACAGCCAGAATTTGGCTTATTGTTTGCTCTCAATTCTGCTTTGCATTAGCACCCTGATTCACCTCATACTTTCATCTGTCAGCTGTGGTCAGTGTAATAGCAATACTTTTTAAAAACACAAAGCACGGATGAGAATGCTTTCTTGTCTTTCACTGATAAATGTGTTTGCAGTGCCTGTGTCCCAGGCCAGATATTCTCAAGTTCCAACACCTCCTTTCAAACAAAACTGCTTTAGATGTCTGTGACTTCTGTCTTCTAAAGTATGCAAATAGCTGTTGGCTCCAGTGTGCAGGTAACTGAGTTTAGGCAGCATACATCAGTACAATTCATATTGCAGGAACATCTCATTGATGCTTAGAGGGTAAAAATATGTGTTTTGAAATTTATGAACTTCTGAGTCATGAGAAACTAGAGCCATGATGTACAACCATCTGTGATCACAGAACCAGTTGCTCAGTTAACTTTCAGAGGCGTGGGCTGTGTCAGAGAGAGATGTGCAATATGTAGACTAGGTCACCTTGGTGATGGTTTGGAAATCCATTCCAGTGTCTGAATTTGTGGCTGTTGCATTAATTGGCAGTCAAGTTTGAGCTGAGGCATCCCTCTGAGAATGAGCAGTCCATCAATAGAGAATAGACACCATTTGGAGCTGATGATAGTTTGTTTGTAAACATTGGAAGACTTCTGTGGGTAAGCATGAGAAAAGCCTCAGCAATCTTAAATACTCAGCTTCCATTGCAGAGGACAGTGCTGAGACAGAAGTGGGTATCTGTTGATTTGGTTTCACCTTCTTAGTAGGCTAGGCATTTAGTTTAGGCATGTTAGGTATTCCAGGCAACAAGTAATGAGTGCAGTGGTTTGGCAGTGTAAGAACAGCTGTGTCTTCTGAAGTATTGATAGACTTCTTCTGTTTACATAAGTGTTCCTGTTATTAATGGATAGCAGCATTCAAATGAGATGTGCTTATGCAGTGGGTGATAGGAATCTGAAGTGCATGGGTAGTACCAGCTAAACCAATTACCTGCTACTAGTGAATCTGCAGGTTTAGAGGGTGAAAGGAAGGTGGCACTTCTAGTGCAGGTAGATGTAAGTACCTTTGTATTGCTGTGTCTCATGGTGAGTGGATGGAGGCAGTGTGCTGGCCAGAGATACTGGTGTCAGAGGGCTGGGTCAGGAGCTTCTTTATGAAATTTGGGTGTGCTCATCACTTAGGTTTGGCACAGGTCAGTTCTGGCTCAGTTACAGAGTGATGTGTGGGAGATGTAGGTGTTTTCCAGTGAAAACATAACACTTTATTGTTCAGCAGCTTGCTCTTGAGTCTAACTGACTTGGCCCAAGTCTGACCTTTCCTGCAGTGACTGTAAAGGAACAAGGATGAGAGATGTTGGCATGTTACTGTGAGGAAGTGCTGTCCTGGGGTTGTGGGGCTATCTTCTTCTGAAGGGCCAGTGATTACAAACAAAGGAAAATTCAAGTTGCAGAGCTGAAATGCTTTGAAAGCTCCAGCAGCCTCCTAGCTACATGTTTAGATAGCAGAGGTCAGGTTTGTGATGGATTTAAGTATTCATACACCTCAGTTCCTTGTTTGTGAAACAGGGAAGGTACAGATAATCTCATATCAAAGGCTGCAGGATTAATACTTCTGAGTACTGAGAGATGTGGCTACCTTCTGCAATGCTAGTGAATAGTCTAACTAGCAAAAGCAGTAATACATCTACTTAGTTGGGGGTGGAGGAGTGTGGAGAAATAAAAATCGTTGACTTTGCCTTTCACTGAAAGGTGAAGCAAGTTGTGGTAGTTTTGTGGCTCCTAGTTTCTTACTAGTTATTCTGATGTGCATGCAGCACATAGCAAATACAGAGCAATTACAAGACTATAGAGAGCTCTATTTCCCTTGTGCAATGTCAACATGTTGAGCAAAGCAAATGCTGCTTGTGAATTTCTGTAGGGCTCAGAAGGAACAAACCATTCAATAAAACTCTTTTTAAAGAGCAGCTGACTAAGTTGTTTTATAGGTAGCAGCATGAGAGTTTTTTAAAAAGCTTTTTTATTGATTCGTTCAATCACTGCCCGAAGGAAGCAAATTTAGACAAGACAATAAAGAAAGAACTTCAGCCCTTCTGGAGGAGGATACCTTAATGGAATTCTCTGTCCATCCTCTGTGTTTTGTTTGAATTCTCTCACTGAACCAACTATTTAAAATAAAATGAGAAAGGGCATTTGTTCTTTAAGAGTACCTACAACTTTCAAGAGTGCCTACAACTTTCCTTGCTAGAACCTGTGACCTGTGAATGTACTTCTTGCATCTTTGAGACTGTGAGCTAAGAGAGTTTCAGATTCAGGTGGAGAGGAAGCTCTGCTGGAGATCTTTTACATCAGGAGAGCTAGAGGACTGCTGTGAAATAGCATGGCAAGGAGGTCTTGCTCTTTGTTTTTGTCAGCTACTGTGCAGGATAAGCATTGCTAGAAGATGTTGCACTTAGCTGTGTGTTCCTTTCTGAACTTGGTGTGTTGAGGGGAAGAGAATAATCCCCAAAACATAGGGGGGGGAATACAGCCCCATTTCCACAGTGCTGTTGTTGGAGTGAATGGCTGTGCTGTGTGGGCTGTCAGGACAAGAAGACCTCGAAATAGGTGCCTATCAGTAAGATGGGTAATGGCTAAATTTTAGCCGTGTAGTTCATTGGGTGGTCACAAATTCCTGTTTGCTTGCCTAGGTATCTTAAGGGTTGGGGAAAGGGCTTCATTTGTTCTTACATGTATACATAAAGAACAACTTTTAATTGCCCAGTGGATGGCAGGCCCCCTTGGACTAGCAAGGATGAAGCAAGCACAAGAATTTCACTTGTTGGGGGTGGGAAAAGGTGATTGAATTCAGGGTTGAATTGGGGATTCAGTAATCAAGGAGTCCCTTCAAGAAAATTCTAGGGGCAAACCCCAGTTTTGTGGGATCATAAGGAGCCAGATCAGACTCTGTGGTGTTTGTTCTGGTTCCAGGAATTTTCATGGTTGCACTCTTAGCAGGAGGAATGAATCCCAGATTAAGTCTCCTGGCAGATAAGAGAAATACTTCCTAATCTCTGATCTGCATGAGTGCCTAGAAGCTACATCTCCTAGTTTGTCTGGAAGAAATGCACTGTCATATCTGAGATTTTCAGTATGTGATTTATCTCATGAGGGCCTCTTGCAGGCCTTTGAAGTAGCTAGAGGAGAGAGATTTGATTGGTTTCACATGTTGGTGCCAAGTCCCATGGTAAACAGAAGATCTTGAGGTTATGAGATGTTGTGGTATACATAGAAGGGAACACAATAAATAACTGTGGAACAGCTGCTTTTGTCTGTGGCTTTGCAACTTGGGGTCAGATTTCTTTCTGTTCTCTGGCAGATTCTGCCACCTCCTCTCTTTCACAGGCACCACCCCTTGTAATCTTCAGGAATCTCTTTTTCCTGGAGGAGCAGTGCTGGGCATGGCACCCTTGAGTCACTGGGAGACTCTTGCCTCCCTGCCAAGTTTGTTTAGAATTCACTATGGGTTAGCAAGCACAGACAAATAATCTCTGCCTTGTTATTTAGTCATATTTCTTTAGGAAGTTGAACAAAAAAACCTCACAAAGTTGAAAAATCAAGCTGTAAGAAATTTGGACATATTTGGATTTAAGTTGCCCAGGACTTGATCTGAATCAGCACTTTTTCTCACTGTTTCTGGATGCAGTGGGAGGAAGTTCATACAGAGTCATCTGCTTCAGTTCCTTATCTGTGTAACAGCAAGGAACCCCTCTCTGGTGGAGCTGGGAACCACACTGAACAAACAGCTTTGCTTTCTGCAAACCTTGTACAGGGCAGATAAAAAGCAGTGCTAGGAGGCATGAGTAAACTTCAGAGCTGATCTCTCTGTCTCTCTCTCCAGTGATGTCAGACACATCATTTACCCAGAGGGGAGAATAAGATAAAGTTGGGGGGGAGAAATCACTTGTTTTTTCTATATAGAAGTCTATTCTTTAACTGAAACTTGCAGTTTACTATTTTTAAGAGCACTCCTGTAGATGAGACATGTTTTCAGGCCCTGGCAGGCCTTAATCAAGGTAAGATTTTCACTTTGTATTTAGGGCCAGCTGCCAGGGCCACTGGCAGAAAATCCCTGCTATTTTGCACATAAACCAACTGAGAACCAAGCCCAGAGCATCAGAGTATTGGTACACCCCTAACTGATGCTGTAGTTGGACAAATATTTTCTCAGAGGCCAGTGTTGGTTTCAACATCTCCATTCCATTCTGTCTCTTCAGTTTTGCTGCTGCAGTTATTTCTGCAGCTGATTCGTCATCTGAGCTTAAAATGCCCGGGGTGGGGGGAGGTGTTTTTTTTAAGCTGAATCTCCTCTTCAGTCTGGTTTACTGCACAGATCTACAAATAGTTAAACCAGTTTAACTGAGAAAGGACAGGATAAAAACAGGTAGTGGATTCACTTAAGCCCAGAACTCCACCAGACAACTCTGGTCTGGTGTGAGGTGTCAGTGGGCTGGCATGTCCCTGTTCAACATCTTTATTGATGATCTGGATGAGGGGATCGAGTCTACCATCAGTAAATTTGCGGATGACACCAAGCTGGGAGGCAGTGTCCATCTCTTGGAAGGAAGGAAGGCTCTGCAGAGGGACCTGGACAGGCTAGGTGAATGGGCAATGACCAACGGTATGAAATTCAACCAGGCCAAGTGCAGAGTCTTACACTTTGGCCACAACAAGCCCATGCAGCGCTCCAGGCTGGGAGATGAGTGGCTGGAGAGTGGCTCAGCGGAGAGGGACCTAGGAGTATTGGTTGATAGCCGGCTGAACATGAGCCAGCAGTGTGCTCAGGCAGCACGGAAGGCCAATGGCATCTTGGCCTGGATCAAGAATAGTGTGACCAGCAGGACTAGGGATGTGATTCTCCCCCTGTACTCTGCACTGGTGAGGCCTCACCTTGAGTACTGTGTCCAGTTCTGGGCCCCTCACTTCAAGAAGGATGTTGAGGTGCTGGAGAGGGTCCAGAGGAGAGCAACGAGACTGGTGAAGGGGCTGGAGGGGAAGCCATATGAGGAAAGGCTGAGGCAACTGGGACTGTTCAGCCTGAAGAAGATAAGGTCACTCAGGGGTGACCTTATTGCCCTCTAGCACTACCTGAAGGGAAGTTGTAGTCAGGTGGGGGTTGGGCTCTTCTCCATGGCAGCTAGTGACAGGACAAGAGGCCATGGCTTGAAGCTGCAGCAGGGGAGAGTTAGACTGGACATTAGGAAGCACTTCCTCACGCAGAGGGTGATTGGGCTCTGGAATAGGCTGCCCAGGGAGGTGGTGGAGTCACCGTCCCTGGAGGTGTTTAAGAAAAGATTGGATGTGGCACTGAGTGGCATGGTTTAGATGTTGTGGTGTATTGGGTCATAGGCTGCACTTGATGATCCTGGTGGTCTTTTCCAGTCTTGGTGATTCTGTGATCTGTGTGTTCAGGTTGTGGATCTCTGGGCAGGGGTTTGCTTCTGCTGTGCTTTTTCAGAGCAGTCAGCACTGCATGTAAATCACGGAAACACTAGAAAAGAGCAGTTCAGCTTTACCTGCCAGTTCAGCTTACTCTGAAATCCAGGATTCCTTCACTTGATTTCTTTGAAAGGGGAAGGCATGGTTTTAAATGTATGTGATGCGTTGTAGCAAAGACAATGGAGTTGCCTGTTTAGACTTCTCTCCTGTTTTTTGAGTCAGTAGTTTGTTACTGAAGCTCTTGGGCTGTTTGCAGTGTGTATGTAGTTTTTGCTTTAACACAGTATTTGCCTTACAGCTAAGGAGCTGTGTCTGTAGCTGTTGCCTTTTCAGGGTATGGGGCTCTGTTGGGTTTGGTGAGGATTTTGCTCCAGGGAATGTGCAGAAGCCAGGCTCTTGGCCAGTCTGTGTTTTTCTTGCCCAGCCTGCAGCTCTGCTCTGTGGTTTGCTGGCTGAATCCTTAGCAATGGACAAGGCAAAGGTGTGAATTGCTGAAGTGGAGGGAGCTGTACCAGCAGCCTGAATCACGCTTGCATGCTTCATGCTGCCCAGGCAAACACCCTCTTTGTAGAAACCTGGTTTAAGCAAAGCTAGAAGTAAAGGCTAGAAACCAGGATGCAGAGTGCTCATCAGATTCATGTTTCATTTGGGAGGGGACACTTTTACCATCACATTTCTAAGCAAGAATATGCTGTCACCCAGGTGCCAGCCAGCTTTCCTCCAGCCTCACCTGGGTGTAAGGCAGGAGCCTAACTTGTCCCTCTGCCCCTCAGAATGGGGCTGCAAGTGTGTTGTACAAATAAGTTGGTCAGGACTCTCTCCAGCCTGGTCAAGTAAATTACTGTTCCCATGTACTGTGAAACAGGTCAGAGGGAGGTAACCCAAAATCCTGTGGTGAAGAGATGCATCCATTTTAGTGGGATAGCAGTGAGAATAAGCAGAAGGAGCACTAGTCATGCATTCAGTGCCCTATGCAATTCCCCTAGAGTATTCTCAAAGTTGAATCATAGCACCCTGCCAGCTTCAGGGAGAACTGTTGAGCTATATGGATGGAAGGAATCTTAAAACTAAGACATGGAAAACATTCACGAAGGGTTTGAAAACCCAGTTCCCAGTGCTTTTTCCCCACAGGCAAGATCTTAGTGATTTTCTGACGCTGACATGTTTGTGAATATATACATCATAACCTGATGCAGATCAGGTAACAATGTGTGTGGTGCTCTAGTTGAATATTAAGACTGTGACTGCTCTCCTATTGTTGTAGTGGTGCAGTCCTAGAAACACAAATGTTTTCCTAATGTTTACAGGAAAACAGGCTTGCTGTGGTTTGTTTGGAGAAGACAACTCCTGATCTGATTAGGCAAGATTTTTGCTGTTGCTGAAAGCTTTTTGACAGACATCTTGTATCTGGCTGCAGCAAGAGGGTGGTGGTCAATAGCTCCTTTTCAGCCTGGCAAGCTGCTGTCACAAGTGGGGTCCCTGAGGGATTGCTGTTGGGCCTGATGCTGTTTAATAGCTTCAGAAATGATCTGGGTGATGGCATCAAGTGTACCCTGATGAGGTTTGCTGATGATACTGAACTAAGTGGGGAAGAGGACACTTAGGAAGGGGGAGCCACCCTGCAGAAAAATGGAAACCCTGGAAAACTGGGCTAACAAGAACCTTATGAAGTTCAACAAGGACAAGTGTAAGATCTTGCACCTAGGAAAACAATCCAGGAGTGCAGTACAGGCTGGGATCAACCTGGCTGGAGAGAGCTGCTGTGGTCAACAGGATGCTGGCTTACATCAACAAGGCCATCACCAGCAGAGATAAAGGAGTCATTATGTCACTCTACTCAGTGCTTGCCAGGCCACACCTGGGATACTGTGTTCAGCGTTGTTCCCTGCTGTACAGAGGAGTGTGGACAGGCTGGAGAGGGTCCAGAGAAGGGCCACACAGATGATCAAAGGGTTGGTAAGCTGCCATATGAGGAAAGGCTGGGAGAACTGGGTTTGTTCAGCCTTGAGAAAAGAAGACTTAGGGGAAACTTTATCACCATGTTCCAGTGTTTAAAGGGTAGCTACAGAGAAGATGCAAACTCCCTTTTTACAAGGAGTCACCTGGAAAAGATGAATGATAAGGGGTACAAGTTACTGTGGGAAGATTTGATTGGACACAAGAGGAAAAGTTTTCCTAACAAGAACAATTAGCCATTGCAATAATCTCCCCAGGGAAGTGGGGGATTCCCTGACACTGGACACCTCTAAGATTTGGCTGGACAGGGTGCTGGGCAGTGTTGTCTAGCCCTTGCTTTTCCAAGACAGTTTGGATCAGACCATCCTTGAGGTCCCTTCCAAGCTGGTGTTCTATGGTATGAATGATATGGAGAAAAAGATTTTGCAGAATCTAAGATGGTAAAAATGCCCCAGATTCTAAGTTCTCCCTGAAATCCACCCATGTTTATCAATGTATTGTCAGTGTGTGAGAACAGGACTGTGCTATGGACTTAGGACCTCCTCAAGAACTGGATTGAAACAGGCTAGTTTTAACCTACTGATGGGGGAGGGAAGATGTCAGGGTTTTTTTTGTTGTTCAAGGTTTTTTTAGCAGCAGCAGAGTTGAGAAGGTGGCATTTGTGCATCTTCAGTTTGCCACTTTTATTACTTCAGCTTTTATTGGGTATTTTAAAGACACCTCTATGCTTCCCACTCCCCTCCTCCCTTACAGTTCTTAAACAAATATTCTGGGTTATGCCATTAATTTCTAATTCTCTTTCATTCCTTTTACTTCTTGCAGTTCTTGTGGGGTTGGTGAAAAGAAGCCTACGCTGCAGGGATGCAAGAGGAGCAACAGCCTGAGGTAGGGCTTGGAGCTGAAGATTCTTTTCTCAGTGTAATGACAGGAAAGGTCAAGACTCTGAATCAGCCAGATTATTCCATTCATATTGAGGGAAGGTCTTCAAAGTCAGAGGCTGGAGACTGACAGTATGAGACTGCTTTTAAAACAGAGGGATGAGTGCTAATTTTTTGCCACATTTAGGTTCTTCTCTCAGTGTCCTTTTCCCTCCAGTTGCAAAAGCTAAAGAAGGTCTTTTGTATTATTTTACTTGCACATGAGGAATTGCACGTCATAGCCTAACTTAAGAGCTTCAGCCTTTCTGAGGAAAGAATATTTTGAGAGTAAATTACACAAATTGATTGTTTACAAATGATCTCATGGTACAGAGGTTAAGTACCTTGCCAAATTAAACTGAGGTCCTTTTTTCTACCCTTTCTGTTCCTCCTCTTCTCCTTTCATATCCATCTAGCTCAGACACAGGAACTGAATCTCTTATTAGTTCATTTAAAGAAGAAAAGAAAGGAATGCCAGACATCTAATGTGTTGCTTANAAACCTTTTTCAGGTGAAGTTTTTCCTATGAGTTATACGACACAGGAACTGAATCTCTTGTTAGTTCATTTAAAGAAGAAAAAAAAGGAATGCCAGACATCTAATGTGTTGCTTAGTGCTTTTCCCACTGTAGTGTTGTAATGTTGTGATGACAAAGCCAGCATAAGTGACAGGATTAATTCCATATGGTTCAGATGGATACATTTTCCCCCAATATTTTTGTGCCTGGAGTTAGGTATGCAAGCAGAAGAGTCAAGCCATATGCTGTGATCAAAAGCTGAGCTAGTGTTAAATCAGATTTGTGAATGTAATTGCCTTTTGCAGTGTAATTGCAGTTTGCAGTTGTCAATGAACAGGCTTTTGCTTTGTAGTGAAAGGATGGTATGTTGCTGTGAGTGTTTTAAACTTTGCACTGTAAAGCTGTTGTACTTTCTGGTTTTACTCCATGAGATGTATAATTTTTGTCTTGCCTTCATTGGGGCCAAGGTAAGACACCCAGGATTTATTACCTGAACATTACTGTTTGGTGTAATGGAATGCAAGAAGAAATTAACCACTGCTGCTGGAAGCTCACACCAATTGGATGGGCTTTGTACAGTCCTGGTTTAAATCTTGCCCAGTTAAGTACAAAGTAAATAACGAGTCATTCTAGCTAAAAAGCTGACACCCTTTAGGAGAGCCTGGCTGCCAGCTTGCTGACTCATTAATACTGCCTTTCATTTGGGAGCTACTTGAATGCTGATGGAGTCACATCCTGTCTCCTAACTTTTGGACTTAATATTGTCCAAGAATTCTAGCTTCTACCAATAATTGCCCTGATTCAACTTGGAATTCATGTAGTTGCCCAAAGATAGTTTAGCTTTCCCTGGTTCTTGTGGCTCTCTTTTCAGCACTAACTCTGCCTGTCCAGCTTGCATGACATAGGCTAAATGACCAGGATTGTTTGAATTCTCTGCACACATTTTAAAATTTGCCTGTTAGTTAAAAATAAGGAACGTTTTGTTAGCCAAAGACCTGCCTTAAATGCTTCTAATGACAGTATTTAAAGTCAGTCTTTGGGAATCTTTTCAATTACCATCTGATACTTTCGAGAACAAAACTATGCAGATGCTTTGCATCTTTGTGACTTTTGATTTCTGATGTATTTAAAGTCAACATACACATAAACTTCTGAATTTGGAGTGTGCTTATTATATAATTACCTCACACTGATTCCAGCAGAATAAAATACTTGAGCAGACTCTTGTAGAATGGACGTGTGTGTTCTTGAGAGTGCTGATTAACTTTGTCAGGCTCCTGACTGAGTCAGTGCTGACTAGGTGGTTGAGTCGAACACACCAGCTTATAAAGAAATGACAAGAGTTTTATAAGAATCAGTGCAAAACCCACTAGAGTAGCATTAGAGATCAATTTCTTTCTAAAGTTCTTTTTAGTCTAGAATCAGATTTATTTTTTTTAAACTCCATGTCAAGTATATATATTACCTTTTAAAAGAGGCATGAAATTGTTTTTATGATGTTCTTTCTTGTACTTCTCCAACTAGGAGAAAACCAGCTGTAAAACCACAGACATTTTGAACTGTTGACACTCCTTAAATTATTTACTTGCGTGAATAGTCTATGTAGATTCAAACTGAGCAAACTCACAAGGGGAATGATGTATTAAAGCATTTAATACTTAAAGCATTTCATCATAATTCCCTGCCTCCTTTTGACTTTGTTTTGTGCAGGCTGCTGCAGATCCAGTGTCCTCCTCCGACGCACCAGAAGATGACCCAAAGGCACCATCAAGTGTATCACAGAATATCTGTATGTTTTTGGTTGGAGTGGGGAGGGTCTGTTAAGCTAAATGTCCATGCTTTTTCCTCACCTAATAAGGATGTGGCTGTTAGCACAAAAGGGAGATGTGAATGAGATCATATCTCGCTTCATCTGTTAATTTCTAGAAGGGTCTAGTTGTGTAAACCAAATTTGGGAAGAGCAATGACATACCAATTGGCAGTTTTCTGCTCCCGTGCTTTCAAAAAAACAAAAAAAGAATGGTTTTTGATTTAATAGATACACTCAGCTGCTGTTTAAAGCTCAGTTGTTGCTCTCTAAGCCAGAGATGAGTAAGTGTATGTTTGCTTTGGTGTTCTGGCATCTAGTGTTGTGATGTTGAATCAGTTGTCACAAGTAGAACACTTTGCCCATGCTAGCATGATAATGGTTTGATATGAAGAAAAAGTCAAAGTCTGCAGGAGTGGGAATAGAAGTATTCCAGCCAAAAACTGTCTTGTGCAGCCTGGGAAGAGTATCAGCCCTTACCTTTAAGTGGTAAGGATCAGATAATGACAGATGACTTTCTCAGGAGGAGAAAACAAAAGCTTCTTGGGGTTTGCTGTGTGTTTTTTATACTGCTGTGATGTTAATGTATATGATGCTCATTTTGAACAAGAGGAACATTCAGATTGTGCTTTCTGGCAAATAATAGACTCTGAACCACCCTAGGGCAAATTAGAGGGTAAGAGCAACATTACTATAGTGCTGAAGCTGCTGAATAATCCCCAGGGATAGCAGCTTCTAGAAATAACAGTCCTGGGAGCAAACAGAGCCTTGACTAAAGCTATGGGAAAAGCATTCAGACCTAAAGAAGCAGATTAATTTTTTATGTTGCTTTTTTTTCCCAGATATAGAAGTTGATTTAATGAAAACTGTAGCTGCTCCTGAGACTCCTTTCCTTGATTATGTCCTTAAATGATAACATCTGCTACTGCACTGTTAGAGCAGATTTTCTTCACATGAAACATTATTCAGTCCAGTTCTGAATATATGTATGAGGTGAATGCTTGAAAAATTACGAGGAATTAAATCCTTAAGGGTTACTGAATACATAGAAATAACTTTCAGCTTGAGGAATCTGAGACTTAAATAGTTTGAGGCTAGGAGAGATTTTGGGGAAGGTTTTGTACACACTTCTCCATTTCTTCCTTAGATACCCACTTTTGCCCGTTATGGGAGAGAGGATATTTGCTTTCAGTTGATCTACTCTGACTGCTTTGATGATGATGTGACTGAGTGTGCTACAAATGCAAGAGCCCTACCTCTTCTTTCTTTTACAGTCATGCTTTCCCCACCCTCTCCTTAGCATCACCATCTGTTTTGGCACCAATATCATCTTAGACCATAGTGATTGTAACACACCATGTTCTTGGGTGTTGATCATAAAGTAGTAGGCTGCTAAAATGCTTACTAAGGAGGATGCTGGAGGGTGGCTTTTCCTTTGGGCTTGGGTTTTTTTTGACATAAAATCTTGAGAGAAATATTTGTGGGACAAATGTGGGGCCAGAGCCACACAGTTACACCAGATTTGTGAAACAAATAAATGTGTGGTAGGAGGCTGTAATTTATCTGCATCTTTGACATCCTGCCTGCAAACTGTTCACTAACCTTTTTTTTCTTTCCTGGGATTATGACCCTGTTCCAGGCTTCTGGACCACTTGAGACCTCTGCTAACTTGTGCAGCAGCTTGCCAAAGAGAGTTGGTTGGAAACAAAACAACAAAACTCTGCTTTCCTAACTGATGCCTTTTTTTTTCTTTTTTTTTTTTTTGTGTCTAAGATGCATTACAGATTAAAGATGACTCATTCAAAGTTACTATTTTTTGGTTATATAAAACTGAAGCTTCTCTATCTGAGTTAGTGAGGTTTTCTGGCATTTAACAAGCAACAGTGGTGGAACTTGCAGCTCTTCCTATTTTCCATGGCAAGCTTAATAGAGATGGGCTAAACTCATTTGTACCATTTTGCTCTTAACTAGGTTGTTGTTGAAACTAGGGAAGGAATGATTAGTTTCCTGACCTGAATACCTCTTAAGGTTTAGTTTTCAGTTGTGTGCTGATCCCTGATGTGTTCATCACAGCAAAGGCTAAGATTGGTGCTGTAGGGATTCTCTGTGTGCCGATATGTGGAGGTGACTCTAGCAGCATACTCACACCAGTGTACATGTGTTGCTATCATTTATACAGATAAAATCCCAACAGGGATGCTTTTATTCTAGCATTTAAAACTGCCTCTTCTCTCTTTTTTTTTTTTTTAAACTTTGGTGTATACCTTTTCTAAGTATTCTTTGCTTCTCTGTCCACCTCACCTGCCACACAGCTTCTCTTTCCCTTACTGAACTGCGTGGACAACCTGTCCCAGTGTCCACAGGGTAGGAAACGTGGACTGAGACCCATGCTTGGAGGCAGCCTCTCCAGTGGTGGCACTCTCAATGATGTAGCCTCAGAATTGAATGTAAGATTACAGTGGTAAATCAATGGCCTTTTAGCTCTACTCTGCTCTTTAGTGGTGACATTTTTATTTCCTGGTTTACTTCCCTGCACTTTTTAGTCACGTGTGCTTTTCTGGGTTTCTTTCCATTCGTAGCTGATGCAGATGCATTTAAAATACTCCTGGAGATGAAGATGAAGAAGAGGAAGAAAAAGCCTGCTTTACCAAGCACTGTGACTGAGCTTTGCACCAAGGATGGTTCTAAAGTCTATGTGGTTGGAACAGCCCATTTCAGTGACAGCAGCAAAAAGGATGTAGTGAAGGTAAATATGAAGTGGGAGCCCTTCAGCAGCATGTTTAGATGTGGTTAGCATAAAGCAGAGTGCAGTTCAGCTCTCTGGCTTGCTTCTGAGCCTATGTTTTCTCCTTAGCTGTTGGAGGGCTAACAGTGCTGTGTGCTGAGAGGCAGACATAGCATCTTCCTAATAATTTGTTGATGCAATACATTACTCTCCCATCTCAAATACTGTTATTTGTCCTTAAACAACAAATGCAGATAGAGTGCCAGTGTTCAAAGAAGCCTCCCTAGTGAAGCTGCCATTGCCTGTCACATACAGTGTCACATCACACTGACAGTGCATACTGTGGTTCTTGCATCCTCACTGTGATGGGCACAGAACAGAAACTGCAGTTTGCAGGGTGGATAATAGTGAGCTGTAAAACCATCCTACCCCTCATTTGGATTCCATTCTCAAGATGCAGGTAGGTCCAAAGCTCTGGTGGCAGCAGGAACTCTTTCATCCTGTACCTCATGTCAAGTCTACAATTTAGAGTGGCTTTATCTTCCAGGAGCTAGAGGAGGAGGAGGAGGAATCCTGTGCCAGAATCATCAACCCTGGTTCTTACAAAGCTTATTCTAACTCAGACTGGAAATGATTATGGACTATGGTCAAAGGAACTTGGTGGATGTGAAAAGTTTAACAGCAAGTTTTTCTCACTCCTATGCAGAGTGTGTTCTCCAGCTTCCTGTAACATCCGGTGACTCAGGCATTTACTGGCACCTTCCTTAGTGCTTTTCTCAGTATATAGCTACTTGGAGAAGTCTTACTGACTCTTTCACTGTTTTTTTTAATTGAAAATGATTGCTGCAATGTGCTTTTGTTCTCTTTTCTCATGAAAGTACTGCTATTGGCTGCATTTCTGTTTGATCCTTCCTAAATGGGCATGAATAAATGACTCTTTTCCAGACGATCCAAGAGGTGCAACCGGATGTAGTTGTGGTGGAACTGTGCCAGTACAGAGTTTCTATGTTAAAGATGGATGAAAAGACATTACTAAAGGAAGCCAAAGAAATCAATCTGGAAAAACTTCAACAAGCTATAAAGCAGGTATATGATTCACACAGGGAGAATGAAAGGTTTCTGGTCAGAGCAATTTGTCAAGTTGCAACCAAAGCCAGTGTTGCCACCAGCTGGGAACCCAATATTGCTCACCTAGGGGAGAGTACCATTGCAGTGGTGTATTTTATTTCAGACTGGAGTAGTGAGAGCTGCTGTACCACAACAGTATTGCTTGGGAAGTTGTTGACCTTGGCAGGAATCCTCCTGGGCTTAAGAGTTGCTCCATTCATAGGGCACAAGTCTAACTTTGTAATTGTAATGCTTTGTTGCTACATTTAAATCCTGCAACCTGCATCTGTAACACAGCTATTTAGGGAGCACTTCCTTTTGCTATTGTCTGATTTGTCCAGCTGCAGCATTTGTTCTTCACCCTAGTATGTTTAAAGAATCAAAAACTGCTTTTTCATTCTCATATACTTGTTTTTTTGAGTAGTTTCTAATTGACAGTAGGTCTTGAGGAGGGTTTTTGGAAAAATGAGGCTGAAAAGTATGGGATTCAGTTCAAATTAACTACTCAGGCAGTTTGACCTCTGAGATGTGTGCACTAAGCAAGTCTTGTCCTGTGTTTTTTCAATTCCACTAAGTTAACTTGTATTTAAGTAATTTTAAGCTAGGGACAGTGAAACAGCACAAAGTTGACTTAGAACTGCCAGGGCATTGATCACAATAGAATCATAGAATCACAGAATGGTTTGGGTTGAAAGGGACCTCTGGAGGTCATCTAGTCCAACCCCCCTGCAGTGGACTATGCAATACATGTGGACAATGGCAATACATGATCAGTAATAAGTTTCCAGTGTCCAGTTAAATGAACAAATTCATAGCTTGTTCTTTTGGTGGTGTGGTAATTGAAATTCTTTTATTGATGTCATTGGGGTATTTCCAGGACTGCACCCCTCTTAAGAATATCAGCAGCATCCCTGCAGAAGTGCAGTGGCTGGAGGCTGGTCCATTTCTGTGTGCATGTGTGTGCAGAGTGTTGAAGTGCAGGCTCTCTGACTCACAGTTAAGCAATAATGTCTCTTTCCTGTTTTCTTTATTATGTGTCCTCTCAAAGGAAAGAACATTGCAAAACACTTGCATACTGCATGAATTACTGCATCCATCTCTTTACTTTAGGTAAGGTGGATTGTTCTGATGCATGTAGCCAAAAGAGTGTGTGGTCACAAGCACACAGCATAGCTAGGAGTCTTCTGACCTGGTAAACAAGAGCAGAAACCTCTTTTTTTCTTTTTTTTTAACAGTTTTTGCTGTGTTTCTCTGTTAAGAGGAATGTAAAATAGCAGACTTTGATGTAAATTCATGTTGGTAGCTTTGCAGTTAGCAGTTCCTACCAAGGCTTAAAGTGATGCAGATGGGAGGAAAGAAGACACACTGTTGGCTCCAAAGCCACAGAGTAATCCCAAGATGATTCACACAATATCCTGAGTTGGAAGGGACCCACAAGGATCATCAAGGCAAACTCCATTCCTGGTGTTGCAGCTCAATCTTAGTCTCCTTTGGCCCTAGGGATAATATTAATAATAACATTTGGACATTATGGATTTTAAAGAATACATTTTTCACTCTGTAGTCTCAAACAAAAATGGAAAGAAGAACTCCCAACCTTCTCCCCTTGATTCAGGAGCAGCATGGGTTGTATAGGGAAAACCAGTCCAGTTGTCTTATGCTAAATGATAGTGTCTTTGTTTTTCTCTGGTAAAAATCAAACGAGCTGATCAGTTGCTTAGCCATGCTTCACTTGTCCTCTGTCACTGAAATATGCATTTGGGCCCTAAAGTTACCCCCAAAATCGAAACTATTTGTAACTTGCATCCTGTAGTATCAACTTAGGAGAAGAAAACTGTCTTTTTAGAATCAATTTGTGCAAATCTTAAGCAGTAAAACTGCATTTCATTGCTCTTATTTGTAGCTGAAACTGAGCAGAAGGTTAATGTGAACCTGTTATACCCATGCAGTGGGTAGCTGCTATTCCCAGCTAACCAAGCTACTGTTTCAGGTTAAAAGCAGCCTGCCTCCAGTCCCACTCTGAGTTTCAAAACTCTTGCAGTTGTTGGCTGAGAACTAGCTGTTTGCTTTCCGTTAAGCAAAGCAGCACAGTGCAGACTGGTACCTGGCTTAAATGCAGATTGCCTGAAGATGCACAGGAACAGTTGGCTTAAACCAAACTGGTAATAAGGCTTTGCCTTACCATCTCCCCTGGCTCCCTGTGTTCACTGTCCCTTCTACCATGGCCCTGTGGCAGTCTGAACATGGCTTGCTTTTTACCTGCATCATGTCCCTGTCTGACTGTCTGACTGCTGCTCCGCATGAGGACTTGAGAAACCTTCTGCTGGGGCAGAAGTGATCTGGTGGCAGCAAAATGTTAGCTCAGCCTCACTTTTTAACCTGCTCTTTGAAGATGAAGTTACCTGTATAGAAATACATTCTAATGTTGAGGGGAGTTTAATGCTTCTGTCCAGTGGAAAAGCTGTCATTTGCACCATGTAATAAAGCCCTCCATAGTCAGGTAACCTACAGGATTGTCCTGTTAAATAAAATGGATATCATGTGAATTGGTAGATGACAACTCCATCCATATGGACAGGAGCAGGTGGCTGTCACTTGCTGCCTTCACTTGTGCTTTAAAAGCTATCCTGCAGTGGACTTGCAGCAGTAGAAAAACCAGTTGCAGGCTACAGATGGCAAGGCTGCATTTGCACAGGGCTGTGCCCAGGGGAGTTAGGGTTTTTAAAAGAAAAAAAATCTGTAGGACTAAAACACAGTTTGCATCTGCCTGCAGTTCTGTAGTTAGTGCTGGATCTGTGACTTGTTATGTGATCAAAGAGGAGCCCCAAGGCCCCTCCTTAGGCTCTGCTCCCATAGGTACTAGAACCATTTCTGTGCTGAGCCCAGTGGAAGTTTTATCTGCTTCAGAAGCCCTGTGGCAGCTGCCAAACACAAATAGCTGGGGAAAGGCATTAGAAGCTGCAGCTGTGCTTTGCCTGGCTATTCTTCTCTCTTCCTGTCCTGTTCACTGTCTCCCTGTTAGTCATGGTGTCAGAGAGAGTGGATCTTCTTCCTTTCCCAAGCCTCATGGCAGTTGAATATGCTTAATCTGTTCCTTTCTCTGACATGGAATAATAAGGTATTGATAATAAGCTCTCTTACAGTTCTGCTTCCATCATTTTTTGTACATTTTGCTCTGTATGGCCCTGGAGTAGCTGGCTGACCAGTTGTTGCTGGTAGCTGCTGTCCCCTTTTATCTCCTGGATGCTGAGCAAATAGAGCAGGCACTGAGTTTCATGCATTTTTGTTGAAAGGGAGACTACTTTGGCCTCACACTGAAGTGAAGAGCTGCTTCACAACTGATACAAACTGATAGACAACTGTATTAATCAGTGAATTGTCTCCAAAGTAGCTGCTGCTTCTTCACCAAGATAATTGATTATTTTCGTGCCTATGACAGTGCATTCTTGACAAGTCCACACAGCTTGTTGATTTTGTTATTGTTGTTTCTTTTTTGTTAAATGCTTTTCTCCCTTTCCACCAGAATGGAGTCATGTCTGGATTGATGCAAATGCTACTCCTGAAGGTTTCTGCTCACATCACAGAACAGCTGGGAATGGCCCCAGGAGGAGAATTCAGGGAGGCTTTCAAAGAGGTATGAACTTGAAATGGTTTTTCTGAGGTCAAATTGGTGGCTTTTTGCTCCCAGAGTAGAATGAAATAAAGCCATTTGTTAGTGACCAGGAAAGAGCACTCTGGCCATGTCTGTGCTGAAGCCTGGCAAGTAGTGAGAATCATTTTTGGTTTCAAAGCATGCTCAAAAATACAGAGGTTTGTAGCCCAAAATGGCATAAAAGCAACTCCAAAAAGGCTTCAGATGAGAAGTTTTTTCCTGATGATATTTCTGATGGCATTTGTTTTCATTTCATGAATAATTTATTTTGTTCCTATTAAATAATCAGTATGGAATTCTGGATGTGGATCATGGTCCCACTGTTGGTTGGTGTCGGGTCTTCAGGCTGTGAAAACCAGCTCTGAAGCATTAATGACACAAAGATTATTTGGGGAGGTGGAATATCTTGACTGGTCTGGTAGGCCTACCTGGTCTCTGAACATTCTCTTTGTATTTCTGCCAGCTGAGATCCTGGGAAGTAAATAGTAGCTGGACTTCTGCTGTGTATCACAGCTGTTGTTTCTCTTTTGTCTGGGAATGCAGAGACACTATTTCACTGTATGTGTCCACTTTGTAAATGAGGTGTTAGCAAGGAAATCTGAGATAACGTAGCTGTTAAAGTATCTGGAATGACTTGGTCTATTTATCCTTAATAAAAAGAAAACTGTTTCAAGGCTTATTTTCCTGAGCATTCTAGACCAGAGTAAAACATTTTCAGTGGGAAAGGAAAAAAAAAAGTCTATTAGCTTTGTCCTGTTCTAAAGTGGTTGTTTGAAATTAAAACAGGTATAAGAAAGAATTTTCCTGGAAATGATGTACTCTGCTGAAATTGGTCAGGCTAAGCCTCCAGCAGAAGTTCACCTCCCATTGTCACATGCTATCTGGTATTAGTTCTTGTTTCCTAAGCTCCTTCTGGAATGAATTTTACCATGACAACCTGATAGGTTAGTGATGCTGACAGATCTTAGGTACAAGTAAAATGACCACAGTCGTTTCACCTTAGACTTTAAACCCAGACAGATGCTGACCTCCATCTGTTCACCTTAAGTGGTCATAAGCAGGAGGTAAAAGTAACCTGAAGAGGGTGGCATTACAACTTAATGTTTTTACTGTCATAGCTGCTTCATCTTGTAGCTGATGAAGTAGTAGTTTGGAAATAAAACTAAAAAGTGGTTTAAAAGTAGTTTAAAATGGCCATACCACCCTGAGCAGGCCTGATCTCAGAAGTCAAGCAGGGTTGGGCCCAGTTAGTACTTGGAAGGGAGACCACCTGGGAATACTGGGTTGCTGTAGGGTTTAGTTGGGGATGTCCCTGCCCATTGCAGGGGGGTTGGACTAGATGACCTCCAGAGGTCCCTTTCAACCCAAACCAGTCTGTAATTCTGTAAATATTTACTTCAAAGCCAAAATGTTTTTGGATGTTACAGTAAGACACTACTTGCTCTCTTACCTTCTGTAACCCAATAAAACAAATGTTCTCTTAATAACCATGTACTGTACTGACTAGTGATTTGTATCTTCTCTTTCAGGCTAGTAAAGTACCTTTCTGTAAATTCCACCTTGGAGACAGACCCATCCCTGTTACATTCAAGAGAGCAATTGCTGCACTTTCTTTCTGGCAAAAAGTCAAGCTTGCCTGGGGCCTTTGCTTCTTATCTGACCCAATCAGGTATGAATAAGCATCCCATGTGTTTCTTGGTGTGACTTGTTCAGATCTTCAGTCTGACTGGTATGAGCTGGAAGTTGCTGGTGCCCAGCCTGATGCATTGATCTATGAAGTTCGTGGGAAGGTTAAATATGGATGGAAAACCAGATGATTGTGCAGGTGCAAACAGAAGATTAACAGCACCTATATAAAATGCAGAAGTTCGCTACATTTACTCCTGCAGGTTTGATTTCTTTCTTGCCAGTTTCCTATTCTTCTGTTCAGGGAATTGATGTACAACTTTGACTTCCCTGCTGGAAACTTGAGATTGACACTAGCAACCTGCAAAACTCCTTCCAACCCCTCCAGTTCTGCCTTAGTTCTGCTTTTTTTGTTCCTTCAATAGAGCCTTTGTGTGTTTAGATCTGTTGCCTCTTCTAAGCTTATTAATACACACTGAAAGTGGGGCCCTACCATAACTGTTTCCTTTGAGGCCTTAGTGCTTTTGCTCACCTGAGTTGTCAGCTTTCGAAGTGGGAAGGGTGAAAACCCAGTTGCACTAGCTAAAGGCAGGTGAGCTCTCTTCTTTCCCTCACTGTAGAGGCATTGTTAGGTATCCAGTTTTTCAGGTTTATGGAGTCTGTTTTGCTTGAGAAGAGAAGAGCTGAGGGAGGAGAACTGTTGAGTGTGGGTTTGTGAATGTGTACAGTACCCAATTGTTTTTACTCATTGCTTTGTCTCTGTTAGGCCTTAAAAGCATAACAGATACTGAGAAAATGTAACCTTTCTTTCAGTAAAGATGATGTGGAGAAATGCAAGCAGAAGGATTTACTGGAGCAGATGATGGCAGAAATGATTGGAGAATTCCCTGATCTCCATCGAACGATCGTCTCGGAGCGAGATGTTTACTTGACCTACATGCTGAAGCAAGCAGCAAAGAAGCTAGAACTACCTCGAGCTTCAGAAAGTAATTGTTTCAAAAACAGATCTCATAACCAGCAAGGTGTTCTGGGTGGACTAGTCCAAAGTCCAGTCCTCCTAGGAAACGTGGGATGTTCTGTTCTGTGTGCATGAGATTACAGTGCTTAGAAAATGAAAAGGGATACTTCTGTTGCAGTCACCCAGAGCACTAGACTCCAAATGATGGCTTCTTTCTTGTTGTACTGTTTAAAGCTGGAAGATACTAATTAGCCTGACAACCTTTTCCAAAGGCAGGCATCTGGTGTTAGAGCAGAGCAAAGGACAATCTAAGTTTCTGTCCTCTGTCTCACTTCCACCTTGTGGTTTCACCAAATGCATTGTCATCACTAGCTGCTCAGGAACACATTGCTTGCTCAATTAATTGCCTCTCATTTCAGTGTTCTTCATACTTGGCTTATTATAAATTGGGCTGCTAGGAACCCTGCTGATGTGGCAATGATAGTGAAACATGTGACTCTGCATGATTCAGCAAGGTATAGCTATACAGGATAATTGCATTTCTCTAGCCTTTGGAGGAAGTTTTCTGCTGCCACATGTGCTCTGTGTGCCCTTGCTGTGTATAAGAATACTGAGGTGTGGGTTACCTCTTTCTTTGCTCACTTAAGATACAGTTTGTAATCATTTCATGCAGGTCTCTGTCACACTGTCTTCTAACCTTTATCTGACTACTTGCATGGGGGAATTCTTCCAAAGAGCTTGCAAATGAAACATTAACACTCAGTTTTTCATTCTCTCTTCACTCCACACAAAATATTCTGAGAGAGGAACAGAAGTTTCTTCCAGAACTGAGTTTCAGGCAGAGCATTAAACCTTACTGATGTCTTCTTGGAATCCTGCCCAGAAGCAGACAGGGACACAGAGGTGGGAGGCTGGGGTGCATGTAATGTGCTGTGGACAGCCCATGCTGCTGTGGTGCTGTGCTCTGCCACTGTTGTAGTTGTAGCTCTGATTTAGAGCAACTCCTAGAACAAGCTGAGAAAAGGCAAGTCCAGAAACAATTTTGAATACTTGTGTAATAGTGGTAGTGTTTTCACTACAGTTTTGTTTCATTTTGGGGGAACAATTGCTTTTCAACTTCTTTTCACGTATTTCTGGAATAATCAAGTGTGGATATTTAAAACAAGACAGTGGGACTTCCTCCCACTTTATGTTTAGGCATCATTTTCACTGTAGGAAAGCAGCCTGATTACTATTACTTAGAAAGTTTTCTGTGAGTTCTTTTGATCATGATGTTAGTGCCATTTTTTTCATGGGGAGAGAGGTAATCCCAAAAGTTTCAGGAACAACATTTAACTTCTGCTTGGGTGTTCTGGAATTGGGCTGGTAGATGGGAGCTGAGAGCTGGCCTGTGTTGCAGTGGTGTACTGGTGACTGGCTAGCTGCTGCACAGCAATGGGACAGGGTTTGCTGTTACTTCCTGAGGCCAGGGCTGGAACAGGAAACTTAACAGGGGCAGCTGTGTTCATTCTGCTTGTTAGCCCAGGTCTTGTTACAGTTTGGATTTGTGCTAGCTGCTGCTGTCCAAAGTGGTGGAGAAAGCTCATGAGAGAGCAAAGACCATGGCAGTTCCTGGTAAGCAGTACAGAAACATTTTTCCACACAGGGAAGAGAAGAAATGAATTTAGCTTGCATCTGCTGAGCCTCTCACCCTGAGAGGTTGGAGTGTGAACCTTGGCTAGGTCTGTTTACTGGAACAAATGTTTCCTGACAATCCAGAAGCCATGCTGTTGTTTTTTTTCCCCAGACTTTCAGTGTAAGAGGCAGTGAGGGAGATGAGTATTGATTTTTAGTATGTGACAGAGTTTTACTATCTAGTAGTAAGAGTCTCTGCCTCTTGGAAAATTCACTTTTGTAATCTCGCACATCACCTAGTTATTTATAGCTTGAGCTCAGTTCTTTTACTGATGTGTTTCTTTCTCTTCATCTCTCTCTCAGCTGAACCTAGAAAATACATCCCAGCTGTTGTAGTTGGTGTTGTTGGGATGGGTCATGTACCTGGAATTGAAAAGAACTGGAACTCTGACTTAAACATCCAGGAAATAATGAGGTGAGAAGCATCCTTTCCTCCACGTTGATGTAAGAGCCTCTCTTGCTGAAAGGCACCAAGAATTGGTTTGTTTGGGCTATTTTTTCGTTGTTTGTCACAGCTTGCAGAAACATTATCACTGTTTGCCCAGCCCTGTCAGCTCACTGACTTGCTGTGCAGTGCTTGCAGCAAAGAAAAAGAAAACAGGAAAGGAAAAGAACAAATAGTTAGCTACTGAGGGAAGTAAAGATGAGAAGATGCCCTTGTCTAGCAAGAAAATTCATTGATCCCTATTGAAGGCTCTTAAAAAGAGAATTCCAGTGAGGGCTGTGGAGGAGAGTGAAGACAACCAGGGCAAGGGGAGAAAATTCCAGCTGTGCAGCTGCTCACATTGTTTTCTGTCTTTTGCTCCAGTGTGCCTCCTCCATCAGCTTCAAGTAAGATCTTCAAATTTGTGCTAAAAGCAACAGTTTTTGGACTGATGGGCTATGGCTGCTACCGAATAGGGCAAAGGACAGCTCAGCTCCTCCTCGCCATGCCAGCAGCGCAGAGCTACCTGCAGAAGCTGACAGAGATAAGGCATCAGTACTGACCAGCAGCTGGAGGCACTGTGGGAAGAAGGTGCCTGCAAAAGGGTGATGGAGGCAACAAATGTGAGTTGGGCTGGAAGAAGAGTGATGTGAAGATTCTAGTCCAAGGTGACTGGTGCTGAGCACTGCTGACTCGCTCTTTGATAAAAGATTTGATACTCAAGTCACACCAGCTATGTTCTAAAAAGTAGGTTTGATTCCTGGGAAGTGTTGCATCAAACTACATGATCCATGAGGGAGGCAAAAAGAAGTATGTCCACCAATATATATTGTATATGCAACCTGTATATATAATATATATTTCTGCTGATGTAGTTGAGACAGCTTCAAGAGTGTATGTTCAGAACTTCTCCAGAGGAACAGAACAATACAAAGTGACCTAATTGGCTGCATCTGCTCCAGAGTTCAGGGAAACTTGTCTTGAATTATTCTTTGCTTATTTTTCCATAGGTATAACAATACCTAATGGTTGTTTCTGGTGCCAGACACTTTCATACATGATACAGAAGGACATCTCTGTGTGTGTTTTATACTTCAAACATTTAAGGTTTGTTTTTTAAACTTGAGCTTTCCAAAACTGTCAGAATTGTACAGGCTGTCAGATGTACACTGCTCACATTGTCTACAAGCCTTACTGAAGAACAGGAATGTTGCCTTTAGCTTGCATCCCTTGCTACCACCCCCAGCTGAATTGTCTTCTTTCCTGCATTGAGAAGGTAGAGCCACGCCATCAGAATGCAATGTGGTTTGTGTCAGGTGTTTACAGGACACTGTTCCTTTAGGTTAGCTTATTTAAACTGTATTATTTAGCCAAATCCTGCTGGATTCAGTATTGTAAATTCAAAGAGACTAGAACTGCTGTACAATTTAGGGTTTTTTCTCTGCCCTTTCATTACTGGGACAAGAAGGCTGGAATTGATAGTACCTGCCCCTCATTTTTGATACATGAAAATAGTGTATTTATCATTTCCAACTGCTGTGATTTGCTTTCTTAGCCATCCAGGCCAGCCATCCATCACCAGTCTATTTAATCCTGGGTTTGTATCTCATAGGAAGTTTTTTGGTACCTTTTATACAGGATTGTCAATGATTGTGAAGTGCCCTCTGCAATCAGCTAGTCCCAGTTCAGCAAGACAAATAATTGGCATTGTCATATCAAAGTTTTCACCTGATGTATTGGAGTGGCATTTGCTCCTTAGGCTCATACACAGTTGCTCATTCAAGTTTTTGTCTGTATTAATTTCTTCTGGGACTGAAAGATAGGAACTCTAGTGTGTGAGAGGCAGGAGGAGGAAGAGGTGATGTTGTGCTTTATTTGTTACCTGCAGTTAGTTCAATAAAAGCAACAAACTGCTTTTAGTAGGGTGGATTTCCAAAGCCTTGTGTTGGAAATCATCCCATACAGTCTGTTGTTTGCTGGAAGTCTGTACATGGATCTTCTGTGCAGTGTTGTCTTTTCAAGCTTTTCTAATGGTTTTAGGGGGCTAATGCTCCCTCCTGTGATGGCAGTGACTTTGCTAGGAACTGGTCTGTCCAACCTGATGCTTTCCTGCCTTGCACTTTGAATCCCAGTGCAACAAATCCTTGCAGTGCAGGTTTGTCTTTAAACCTGTGCAATGCAACCCAAGCCTGCAGAGCTCCTAAGGTGCTGCTAGGTCCTTTTCTAGAGCTGAGCCTTGCAGTTGTGCAAGGAAGAAACCTTAGCAAATGCAAATGGCAGCAGCTCATAGTGCTTGGACACAGAGTGTGAGTGATAACACAGAATAAAGGGGAGGCAGGTCCTTTTGTTTCCCATCTGGCAGTGTTTAAGAAACCAGCAGCCATCTCTAGCAAGAGGAAAAGCGTTTGTAGTCAATTTCTAGAAGACTAGTGACTGCCTGAATTTTGGTTCCTGATATTTTTTTAAAGGATTTCACATGTTGTTTACAGCTGGGCAGTCCTGTTGGAATGATTCTAGGACATTTGATGTGCATTTTTAACAGCTGAAAGCAAAAGCTTAAGCTCATTCCTCTCCTGGCTTTAATGACCTACCAAAACACTGCTTTGGTGGTGGTTGTTTTGGGGATTTTTAGCTGTTAGAATGTCAATCTTATTAATGTTTTGCTTTAATTTCTCTACAGATTTTTAAGGTATCTGCAGATATGTTAAAAGCTCTGTAGATATTTGAGATCTGTGCTCAGGTAATTTTACGCAAAGGAAAAACAAATCTAAGGTGAATTTTAGCTATGAGCCTTAAACTTGGGTGGGACTAATGCTAAATGAATGTCACAGAGCATTCTTGCAGACTTCATGTTTTATTCCTTGTAGCCAGAAGTGATTACCATGTAAGTTGTCTGCTCATTACTCAGTTGTTCTCTCTAGTTAGTACCTTCAGTCTCTTGTTTCACTCTTTTTGTTTACAAAGCATATCAGCAGATTCTTCAAGGAGCCTGGTTGTGGACCCAGAGTTTGCAGTTTCTCCTCCCACTTTTGCAAACTGGCAGAGCATATGCATGCAGGCACTGGAAAGCCTGATGAATCTGCAGAAATACCAATCCTGTCAATCCATAGATGAAGGCTCAGTGTTGTATATTCAGTATGTTGTACTGTTTCTGTAGCATGATCAGTGTTTTAGGTCCATTCCTTTCTGTTCTAGTCAGTCCTGTCAGTGTTAACAGCATCCATGTACAACTGAAATCCACATTGAACTGTCCCAGCCCCACCTCAACCTTCTGAAGCCATATTGTATTTGTTTTGGTGACATGTACATCTGGTTTAGGCACTTGTACATGTGAAGTAAATCTGAAGTATTTTTAACAATGTGTGCCTTTACTCTCAAATGATTTAAAGTAAACAACAGTATGTTCTATGATATAAAAAAGAATAAACTATTTTAACCACCACTTCTGTTGAAGGCATTTCTTTTCCTTATTGATCAGTACTTTTCTAGAGAGCAAACACTGGTTAGCTAAATCTAGGAGATCATCATGTCACTGTCTAACATGTTTTTCTGAACAAGAATGTCAGTTGAAGTCAGTACCTCCTACTGAGGGGCAGCTGGCTGTAATGCTGAAGGAGGGAAACTGGTTTGTCTTCCTCCCAGATAGAATGGATTGAGCAGGAGAGGATGCATTTTCCCTGCCCTACTGAACAGGAAGAGAGACTGACTCCTCAGCATGAGTACTTCCATTCAGAGGCCAGAGTCAGGCAGGGGCAGTTGACTGTTGGTGGTGGTGTGGCTTTTCACTTCCCATCTTTGCAGGGCTCAGTCATGCAAGGAGCTGATGGCCTTAGTCCCAGTCCAGCAAAGGGCTCAAACAGTGGCCTAACACCAGGCACAGGCACTTGTGCTTGCAGTGCTGTCGTCTACATGAGAATTAAACAACCTTGAAGTGGAAAATGTGTTGAATTAGCAGCAAAAAACAGTTCAATCTTTCAAACTGAGCCAGGTAAATCAGTAAGACCATTATAGTTTTCTTTATTAATAAAAACTCCCTCAGTTCATCCCAAAAGTCTGTACAAGCAGCTGTGTTCCACACTGCTGCTACACCAGCTCAATAGTCTTCTGACTGCACACTTTGCCCAGCAGTGGTCCATACTTTTTGAATGTGTGTGTGTGAAGCAAAATGCAGCCCTGTTTTCTTGGATCAGGCAAAGTTCTCTGTGGTTGCACTTGAAGCTGCTAGGTAAGCTATTTGGGTGGAAGAAAAAAACATGTTGCCCCCTGTAGTCAGATCCTGGCCCGGGGCCTGGCAAGTGCCATGCTGCACAGCACAGGAGCTGTCAAGCACTTCCATCCATACTGCTGCTCTAGCTCATATCTGTGGCTTTTCTATACCAACTTACACAATGTATGTTGGAGGTGGATGAATATTGCCCAAATTTCCACTGTGAGTTGTTTTTCTGTGTGTGTATTGTAAAACACCTTAAAGGCACTGAGAAATGGATCAACTCAAAAGTGCCAGGCAGTAGTGGGAACTGCACCTGGGAAACAAACAGCACCCTGTCACTTCTGTAACTCTAAGAGACTCATGTATATCTTTTCCTGTTTCTTTTTAAAACTGAAATAAACTTTTAATTTTAGACTTGAGTGTTTTGAGAGATGTTTTATTGGAAATTTGGGGGAGGTTAGGTATTTACAGAAGGGTTACTTTACTGGCTCTGAGTGCTGGACAAACTTCAGTGTAGTGCTGAGCCCTTTCTCTTGGCTGTGGAGTTGTGCAGGACATAAGTAGCTCCCAAGATACAAAGCTGCTGTCAATCAACTGAGCCTTTGGGTGAAAGCACATAACTGCTGCACCTATCCCACCAGTAGCAGCTCTTTTGTGTCTGGATGGGGAGGAGCTGAAGCAGCTGTCCTAAGTATCCCCTCCCTTGTCACTTGCCTTCTACCTGCTGGAGCAAATGAAGCTTCCTTTACTCCCAGAAGGGGACAGCAGCAAAGCTGGGGCTGCCCTTAACTTCACTTCCAGCAGGAAAAAGGGTGGTAATGGGGGATGTGAGCTCTTTTCAGTCAGGAGAATTTCTCCAGTCCCTGGAGCTGTGTCTGGCCATGGCTGGCAGGCCCACTCAGTGCTTTACCTTCATGCCAGTGCAGCAGGTGTGCACCACCTGCCAGGGAGCATCTTCCCTCTACCTCCCTCCTGACTTCCATCCCCGTGTTGTCTCGTGCCTCATGAATAAAGATGTGGAGCTGAGCCCCAGTGCTGTGGTTTTATTTTGCCTTCTGATTTAGCTGCAAAAGAGGAGCAGCAGTAGTAATTTAGTGCCATCTACTGACTGCAGCTGGCTTACCTGCCATGCCTGCTTTAAGTGGAGGTGTCTGCCAGAGCCTGAGGCTACTCTACAGAGAAGAAGGGGAGTGTGCACACCTCGGAGAGGTTTGATTTTGACTCAGCAGTGTGGCACCGGGTAGTAACCGAAATGACACACAACAGGAGCATCCTGAATATAGACTGACTTGTAGTATACAGCTACTTCTCCTTATGGCTGTACTAATGCTTGAGAGGCAGCTTCTTGTTGAGTAGGGAATAATGTATTAACCTTCACATAAAAACCTGCCAAAAAGCATGGTTGTAGTGCTTCTAGGCTACTTTGTGGAAGAAACAGAATGACATTGCTAGAGAACATCCTTATTGCACCTTTATTTTACTCTTTTGTAAGAAACATGTTGAAACCAGCATGGATTGCTTCATTTGTTACATTTCAAAGAGATTTAATTTGCCTATCATGGAAGATCCAACTTCAGCAGACCTTTGCTCTTCTTTTTCTCTTTGTGTTGGTTGCATTGAGGGACTGCTGCTCTTCTAAGGCAGCTAGAGAAGGTGGGCTTCTCACCCAAAACTACCTCTCCTGTGACCACCCTTGCGGGCTCTTGCTGCTGCTCTTTAACATGAGGCAGAGTGGGAGGACCTGGCACAGCCACAGGACTCTTGATGGTTCATTGCACTTATCAGCAATTCCTGCCTGACCACTCCACACACCATTTCTCCCTCTGACTGTGCACAGACAGGCCAATCATGGCATTCCTGGGCATATGGCAGTCAGACCTCATCCTGCATGTGCTCTCTGGGGTGCCCAGGCCTGGCAGAGGAAGACTGAGAGCAGGCAGCACTCCCAAGGCATAGGCAACAGCTCTGTGCTGAGGTGTAGCTCCCCTCCTCAAAGCAGTCACCCAAGACACAAGTGAGGCACACTGTTTATTGGCTGGTGAACAGGCTCCGAGGAAACTAGCAAAACAGAAAACTAGTGAGTACCATATCACTGATCCAGTGACATATTTATGCCAACTGTAAGGCACAGCTATGAAGTTTTAAGCTCTCAATCTGATGGGTTTCACACAGCAAACTCTCAGTGACTGTAAGTCCCAAGGTGCAGGTTCATCCCTCCACAACATGACATACTACTGCCAGAGACCTGATGGAGCAAGTCTAGTGGGTTATCCCAGGACATGCCTTCCAGCCTCCCAGGGCTTCAGTCTGCTACTGGCCATCAGCATCCACAGTCCTACCATCAGCAGAAGACCTATGGTCATCTTCAGTGGACTTCATAGCCCATCCTTCATTCTTCAGCATCAGGGCCCACTTTTTTTTTTCCACCTCCTCTCCTCCACCCAAATCCCTCCCAAATAAACAGCCTGCCCTTGATTGCTTGCTCCCCACTGCTCCTGGGTTTGCTGTAGCCATACCTGATTGTGGTATTTCTGATGCCACTGCCCAGGCACTCACAGTGTTATTGGCAGGGATACCTGCTGTGGGCAGCCTGGCTTTCCACAACTCCCCCATGGTTGTCCCATTGGGTTTAGTTTACCTCCTGCAATTATTTAGACACAACTATTGTGTGTTAGCCTTGATCCCTGTGCAAGCTGGCCAAGCCCTAGCAGAACCTTATCTGGCAGTTTACATACTGGAGAGCAGCAGCAAAGGCACTTGTTTGTCATCCTCCTGCCAGCACTGCTGGGGTCTCCAGCTCTGTGGGCTGTGTGCTCCAGCAGGGCTTCTTTCTCACAAGCCACCTCCTGGTCTGCTTGACCTTCTCTGAGGACATTCAGACCACTCTGGGTGCTTGTAAGCTCAATCCCTTCTGGCTGGAAGCCAACACACCTGCTAGCCTAGTAAAGCATGTAAGATGTTCAACTAGGCACATCAGTACACTCTTCCTTTTTCAAAGAAGCAAAGCATACATAGAAAAACAAAGCTCACCATGACTTCTGTCATCACTAAGAACAAATCCAGGATTAAGTGCTGCATGGCAGTAGCTTTTGGAAACCAAGCCATAGGTATGTTGTATCAATGATGTACAGGTCTCCAGTTCTGGCAGTTCCTTACTTGCCAAGGTGATCCTCAGGCTTGCAGCCTGTCTCCTCCCTGTTTTCTCATCTCTCTTCTCTATGCTGTCATGCTGTCTGAACACCATATCCCAGCAACGTCTCTCAGCTCTGACAGATGTCATTCAGTCTGGAGCAAAACACTGCTTTTGAGAACAGGCAAATCAATGTACACCAGCACCAGATGTAATGCCACATCTTTGGTCTTCTCTTGGAGCCACAGAGGCCATGTTCTCCTGCTGCTCTCTCATTACAGGTGAAGTGATGCATAAACAGCCTGCACTGCTACCAAACACCACCAGTGTTGCCAGGCTGTCTTGCTCCCCTGAGACGCAACAATGTCCTCCTGTGGTCCACAGCTGACTGTACAGAACTTGTACATACCTTTAATGTAGTTGTCCATTTGCAACAGCAACTGGTGAACTTCTCTGGTAACATGGGATCTCTTTGTTGTCTTACCCAAGGTAACAGAGCTAATCTACCTGAAAAAGCTGTTTCAACAGTTAACTGAGCTTGAGTCCCACAGGTTTGTTATTATCCCAGGTAGTTATCACTACTGTTGCATCCAGCAGGCTGGAATTTGTTACCCATTTACCTCATATACAATTCGAAACTGTTGTCAGAGAAGAGTCACAGAACAGCTGAGGTTGGAAGGGACCTTTTAAGACTATCTGGTCCAACCTTCTGCTCAAGCAGGGTCACCTAGAGTCCGTTGCCCAGGACTGTCTCCAGAGAGCTTTTGACTGTCTTCAATGCAACCAGGAAAGGCTCAACCCATGTGCATACAGGTCACCTTCAATGTACTTGAGAACAGTTCATGATTCCAGTTAGTTCTCTGTGTCCCAATCCACATGCCACAGTTGCCCCTGAATCTTCTCTGAGCCTCTCCTTTCACACTTGCAGTGTGGATAGGACCCCATTTCCCAGTGGGGGCCAACTTTCATGTTGCTTTATATTGCCAGTTGCATGATGCTGGAGAGCAACATGGGCTCATGCTCTCTACTGGCTGAACCCTGCTCCAGGATTGAATCAGCATCACAGGCAGAGAGCTGTTTGCTGACATTGCCACAGAGGATGTCCATCTGTAGGGCAAGGCCACAGACCAGTTCCTAAGGGCTGCAGCAGTACCTGCCAAGCTCTTTGGTCCCATGGCCCAGCATACAAACAAAAGTGCTCCAGCTTACTCTTCTTTCTTGGCAGTTAGCTCCTGTCTCACCTTGATGGACCTGTTAGCTCTCTCCACTACCCTGGAGGAGTGTGGATGGTAGGAAATAAGAGTTAACTGCATCTCTGACTTAATGCACCCCAATTCCTTCCAGGAACTTCTGGACTAGGCTGTGAAGTAGTTTCCTCTATCTGAATCAGATTGGGAGGACCACACCCATGCAACACATCATGTAGACACTGAACCATAGTGTCACCAGTAGGCTCACACACTGCCATTGCCTCTGCCAGTCTTGCTGTTCTGTCAATAGCAACAAACACAAACCAACAGAAACCCTCCTACAGCATCTTGAATGAGCCAACATTATCAACTTGCCACTGTTCAATTCATGCCCACTCCCAGGGATCAAACACATAACCCAACATGGGTTTACAATCACAGAACCACAGAACAGTTTGGGTTGGAAAGAACCTTTGAAGATCATCTAGTCCAACCCCCCGAGGTTGCAAGGGGTTTCTACCATCCACGTCCTTTACTACTCCCATTTCCATTTTACTTTCACACTGGCACTTCACTGACTTGAAGACTCCTGTGACTGCTTCACTTTGAGGCAGCGACACAACAGTTTTCCCTTGACTAGATCTACCTTAAGCTGAGAAAGGAAATTCATTCCTAAAAAGGTTTGCCACCCTCCTCCCTTTACAAGAATTATCCACCCATCCAGTTTATCCTCCCCTACCCACAACTGAGCTTCTACTTCTTTTCCCCTTTCCCCTCCAAAATTCAGATAGATTTAGCTGGGAGTGGAGGGCCCTGATAATGTAATCATGTTGTCTGTGATCCTGTAGCAATTAAGTAAGTAACTTCCCACCCTCCCACTTCAACAGACATCATACCTCCACATAGCCTCTTCCCCTGCACATGAGGTCAGTGTGGTGGAGGGTAAACCCACTGACAACCAGGGCTTGGGACTCCTAATCTTTAAGGTCCCCCAAGGGTGGGTACAGCTTTCTCTTTGGGATAGGGGGAGGACCTGATGAATGCAGCCGCTTCAGTTTTTCCCAAATCTCCTCTTGCTTCATCCCCTTTTCCTGAAAGATCTCCTTCATCTTGGCAAGTAAAACTCCTGTGGGCTGACTATCTAGCTCTCCTTCACTCACCCCTTCACTTATCAAATATCTCCAAATCGTCCCTCTAGGGATGTATTTCCTCCCCTTTGCCCCAATCCTGTCCTTCTTTGCCACCCCTTTCCCCTCAGCTCCCATCAGGGTCCCCATGCTCTCCAAGGTAGCCATGCATTCGCCGAGGGGACGGCCAATTAAAGTAGAGCCCAGGCCGATGAAGAACTCCTTGTGTGGCTCGGGAGCACGGCAGGCCAGCACCCCCACATCCCCCCGCTCCACCTTCAGCCCAAAGATGTCAAAGTCAGGGGTTACCGGGATCTCCCTTTGTTTCAACACCCGGAGCAAGACATTCCCACACATGTAGGCTGACGCCTCCTGGACATCTCTCCAGGGGGCTCCCTCCGTGTTATCTTTGAGAAGCTCATACTCGCCCAAATTTCTGATCACCAGCCTCAAGATCTCCCCCCCAGACAACTCATCGGCAGGCAGGGCTCGGATTATGGCCCCTACCTTGGGCCACGGCAGCCCGATGGAGGTCACCACCTCCTTCGCCTCTTCCTGAGTGAAGGACGTGCCCTGCTCCAGGGTCCACATTCGGTTTGCCCACGTGGGCCATCCCTCCTTCTCTTTCCTCCAAACCTTCTTTTTCCCAGACGCATCCCCCGCTCCGTGCTCTCCATCTCCCTCCGCGGCCTTCACTTCCCCAGCTCCCGCGACGCCCACTCCCGGCACCGAGGGTTCTTCCCGCGCCTCCAAACTCCAGCCGTCCCCGTCCAGCACCTCCAAGGCCCGATCGGCCTTACTGAGAGCCGCTAGCTTCCTGCGATCCAGCCCCTTCCCCAGCGACTGCAAGGTGCCCAGGCACTGCAGCTTCCTCCTCAGCCGGGCGTTCTCGGCCTCCTGGGCACGCAGCTCTTCCCTCAGGCGCCGCAGCTGCTCTGCCTGCTGCCTCAGCAGCGAGCTGTCGCACCGCAGCGCCAGGACTTCGTCGTGAGCCACCTGCAGATTGGTCTGCAGGCTCTGGATGCGCTGCTCCTTCTTCTCCACCGCTGCCTGCAAGACGCGGGACAGGTCGAAGAGCAGCCACTGCAGGGCCGAGCACTTCTTCTCCCCCTTGGGATGGTAGATGGACACATAGTTCACCCAGTGCCTCTCGGCAGCTTTCAGAGTAGGATCCTGCTCAACAACCTTGTAGTCCCACGGGTCTCCCCCGTGCTCCAGCATGGCCTGCACCAGCAGACCCCTCTCCTCCTGGCTCGGGGAGTTTTCCGGCTCCTCTTTCTCCTTCGACTTCCCTCCTCTCGTTAGCCAGGACATCCTAATGCCAGCCAGCCTTAGGCGAGCGCTGAACCGGGATAGCCTTGGGCAAGCCTACGCGTGCCTTCTCCCCCCGTGGCTCTTCCTCTGAGGCGCAAGCTGAGGCATACGGGCCGTCCGCTGACCAACGACCACGACACCAGAATACGGGGAAAAGCAGCACCAGGACCCGCTGGCGGCTCCTGCCGGCTGACCCTCGCGATGCTCTCCAGGTGGGTTCTGGATGCATTCGCCGCGCCCCAGGGCAAGTTTTTATATCACTCCTCCTCCCTGTCCCGGAGCTAGGCTTTCCTCCGCCCCTGCCGCCCGGAGTCCCGCCGGACTCAGCTCTGCTGCCTCTCCGCCCCTCGGCGGGCCGTGCTGGGCGGGACGCCGCCGTTCTCCCGCCCCTCGCCCCAGAGGCTGACGGATGGCAATTGCGCTGCGCGGTGGCCGCGGCTTGCAGCTGCTGGCGCTATCGACGGCGACGGTGGCGGGCTCGGGTCGGCTGGGCTCGCCGGGCGCTGCCATGCGGCAGCCCCCTGCTCTCTCGACGCGGTCCGGTGGGAGCTGGCTGGGCGCTCTGCGCTTCGACAACCTGGCGCTGCGCGCGCTGCCGGTGGACGCCTCGGAGGAGAGCGGGCCGCGGGCCGTGCCCGGCGCCTGCTTCTGCCGGGTGCGGCCCAGCCCGCTGCAGAACCCGCGGCTGGTGGCCATGTCGCTGCCGGCGCTGGCGCTGCTGGGGCTGGAGGCACCGGCGGGCGATCCGGAGGAGGCAGAGGCCGAGGCCGCTCTATACTTCAGCGGGAACCGGCTGCTGGAAGGCTCGGAGCCGGCGGCGCACTGCTACTGCGGCCACCAGTTCGGCAGCTTCGCGGGGCAGCTGGGAGACGGGGCCGCCATGTACCTGGGCGAGGTGCTGAGCCCTCAGGGCGAGCGCTGGGAGATCCAGCTGAAGGGCGCCGGCCTCACCCCCTTCTCCCGGTAAGGCCCCCGGGGCGGCCTGGCCAGCCGCGTCCCGGCGGGGAGCGGAGCGGAGTAGAGCAGGGAGGGACGGTCAGTGACAGATAGCCCGGTGAGGCTGCGTTTTGGAGGAGCGGCTGAGGGACTCCCGCCGGCGCGGAGGAGAGCGGGGCCGGACCTCCCTGCCTGCTGCGTGCCTTAGCGAGGCGCTTTCTCGGCCGATTTCTGTACTGTAGATCGTTCCCAGAGGCGGAGGTTACAGAATCGCGGTTAGGAGTTACAAAGGACCTCTGGAGATTATCTAGTCCAACCCCACTGTCAGAGCAGGTTCACCTAGAGCAGGTTGGTGTCCAGGAGGGTTTGGAGTGTTTCCAGAGACTCCACCACCTCTATGGGCAGCCTGGTCCAGTTCTCTTATGACCCTCAGAGGAAAGAAGTTTCTCCTTATGTTTAGATGGAACTTCCTAGGTCACTTCTTAAGCCCTCGTGTTTTTATCTTCACTGCAGCAAGTGTAGTAATGCTTAAATGCCAAACCAGAAGGGAGCAAATTTTTCTTCTGGAAAATAAGACTGTAATTGCATCCCTTTTGGGTGGGACATTACTTCTATCCCAAGTTACCTCCCTCAGAGGTTTTTATTACCTCCTTTAAGAAGGATGCAGATCTTGATAGTGGGGCCAGCAGTGTGTAATAAGCACCTGATTGCTTGCTGCCTTGTTGTCCTATGGTAAATCGTGTTGAAAACACAGGTGTCTGGTTAGTTTGTGTTGCTGGTGCCTCTCCTCCATCCTTCCTGGCTTTGGGAAGAAGTGGTGGAAAAGCTGCAAAAATGGCATACTGACCAAATCACTGCAAGGGATTCATTAATCAATTTACACAAGATCGTTTGGGCTGAAAGGGACCTCTGGAGGTCATCTAGTCCAACCCCCCTGCAGTGGGCAGGGGCATCCCCAACTAGATCAGGTTGCTCAGAGCCTTGTCAAGCCTCACCTGGAATGCCTCCAGGGATGGGGCCTCAACCACCTGTACCTGCTCTAAATGTTTCGGGGCATTTTTCCTACTTACATTTCCTATATTTTCTGCTCCAACTGTGCACAGGCTCAGAAACACCTTAGTTTCATACATGCAGTGCTCTGAAGGCCTTCTTCACACCTGTGAAGGTGAAGGAAATCACGGTGAAAATCCCAGATGGTAGCATTGCAGGTCTGCCCTTGGGCAGCTCCTCCACTTGTCAGTGGCTTCTGAATCAGTTGGGAGTGTGAGCTGAGAACCACCCTCTGCCTGGTCGTTTACTTGGTATCTAGTAAATAAGCTACTTTGCTATTTGCTGTTCAGTTGGGGTTTTTAGTGCAACTTTGAGGTATGCCAGTGTTTTAATACTCCATTTCTAGACTGAGAGAGTCAAGAGCTCCTGCCTTCATAGCCTGATGAAAGCTGTCAATGTCTTGTTGCAGGCAAGCTGATGGTCGGAAGGTGCTGCGCTCGAGCATCCGGGAGTTCCTGTGCAGCGAGGCGATGTTTCACCTGGGGATCCCTACCACCAGGGCTGCCACCTGTGTCACCTCCGACTCCAGAGTCATCCGCGACGTATTTTATGATGGAAATCCCAAAAGTGAGAGGTGCACAGTTGTTCTGAGAATAGCTTCTACATTTTTAAGGTAGAAACCTCATTTATTGTGGTTTTTTTATTCTTTTAAAACAGTCTTTTACAATACTCTATGAAGTGTATTTCCATAACAGCACCATTTGTGTATTTCTTGTTCTGGAAGCTCTGTTGCCAGGCTGTAGGAAGCTGCTCTTGTCCAGTACATGGAATGAGCTGGTGTCTTTGCACACACAGATCAACACTAAACATGCTAGCCTGGCAGAAAGAAGTTCTACAGACCTCAGAAGATTCTTCATGTTTATGCCTGCACAGAATTCCTGCTTTTTTTTGGTCTGATGTTGGTAGTAGTGGTGGATTAAGTGCCCTTAATTCCAAAGCTGTTCTAATGTAGCACTGTCTAAGTTTGGATGTACTTTCCTGTGTCAAGGAAGTGTAGGAGGTTCCTGCTCGGACACAAAACATTAGGAATTTCAGGAAGTTGCATTGCTTCTTGTAAGGTAACAGAGTATCAGAGGAAGGTGAGGCATGAGGAATCTATGTATTTACATGTATCTGTAAGGAATCCTGCAGGTCTTTTCTCTCAGTCAGTTGAAGGCCTGGAGTTAAATTCAGATGATGTGCTGTTACTGGAATAACAGTAAATGCTTTTACTCCATGTAACATTAAGTGAAGTTAATATCAGATAATATTAAACTGTGTTTTTATTGCTTTGAAACAGATTTGGTTCTTTTGAGATCTTTAAACCTCCTGATGAATACACAGGACGCAAGGGTCCTAGTGTCAGTCGCAATGATATTCGGATCCAGATGCTGGACTATGTGATCAGCACTTTCTACCCAGAAATCCAGGAGGCTTATCCAGACAACAGCGTTCAGAGAAATGCTGCTTTCTTCAAAGAGGTAAGAAAGATCAGAGTCTCTTCATAAATACCTAGCTGTCATCTTAGGATCATAGAATTGTCAGGGTTGGAAGGGACCTTCCAGCTCCTCTAGGTCCAGCCCGCAGGGACACCTGGCACTAGAGCAGCTTGCTCCCAGCCCCAGCCAGCCTGGCCTGCAACACTGCCAGGGCTGGGGCTGCCACCACCTCTCTGGGCAACCTGTCTTCAGGAACTTCACCTGCAAGTGCAGATGGCTGCAGTCAGTTAATACTTCGTATCATCTGATTGCCTCAACTATTCTGTGAAGAGAGCACTCCTGATAAGAACTGCTTATTGATGAAAGCAGTGTTGATACTGAGCAAACTAATACAAGCAGTTTAACCTTTTTAGTAGTAAATAATGATTTCTCTACTCTTGGAGAGTTCCTAAGGCTTGTCTCTATTTGTTAAGAGTGTCTTAGACTTGGAAGGGAAATTCTGACCCTGACTGTCAGTTGATGAGTTGATGATACAGAGACATCACTTTCATCTGAGAAATACTGAGACTGTTGAGTCACTTCCTGTCTCATTTTTCACACTACAAACAGGAATGTTGACTGCAAATCACTGTAACTTCAGGCTTTAGAACTGAAATGTGTAAAAGCAGTCAGACCTGAAATGGTGTGGTAGAAGCTGAGAGGATGACTGCAATGTGGTGCATGTTCACAACAGTGAACACTAAGATGATCAAAAGACAGGTTAAAACCTGACATTCTCTAAATTTTGTGGGTTTTGAATTTGTGGAGGTTTTTTTTTGGTTTGGATTCTGCTTGGGTTTTGGCTTGTTTTTTGTTGCTGCTTTGGTTTTGTTTTCCTTAACATAACCTGTGTATACTTGCCTTAGTTCTTCGAAAGCAAGCTGTGGCTTGGTCCACCACTGGCTGCCAAACAGTTCAACTTCCCTGGGCAGGCCTTTGGCATTTGAATGACTGGAGCTGATGAGGAGAACTATGGCTTGTCACCCACTGTGTGCATGTCCAGCTCTGTAGTTGATGGCATGTTTACTTTCTGATGGCAGAAAAGTCACGGGTCTTGGGGATCTTTGCAGGTGTGTTTGTGTGCCCAGTGCTGCCTCTTTGGGCTTTTGGCTGCTTTTCCTGGCCCAAGTACTATTGGTTTTCCCCCTGCCCCCATCCTGGCATCCTTTCCTTATTGCCCTTCTCTCCATTTTTTGTTTGTTGTGTTCCTCCTCCCTGTGCTTGTCCACACTCCATGCCTGTGCTAGTGCTGCCTCTTCATGTTTTCTCTCCTCCTTAGTGGAGATTTCCATATCTTGCTGCATCTGAAAGCACCCCAGTCCCTTATGGAATTTGACAGACACAGCCATCCCTGTTAGCAGTGGGGAAGTGCTGCCAGCTCAGCTCTCTGGCTTTTTGCACCCTGGGAAAAATGGAGGAAAAAAGTACAAGTGATTGCATTTGGCAGCAGTGTCTAGATAGCAGGCACCATTATCTACACTAGTCAGATAATTTGTAGGTGGTGTTTACACTGCAGTGAGCATGTCCTTGGGACAGTGCTCTTATTTATATAGAGAGCAGACTTGTTTTCTAGTATGGCTGGCAGTAGAGCAATGAGATAAGGAAGAGTAAAGCTCAAAGTGAGGGCAAAGCTGTCTCTCCCTAATCAATCTCCCCAGTTGTAAGTAGCACCCAAGCTTTAGTCATTTTCAGGTGTTCTCAGTAATGGGATTTCTTCTCTCCAAGAACGCTGGCACTGTCTGATGCACCCACACAAAGCCATCCAGCAGTTGTGAATTGCCTTACCTTTGGAGTGTTTTCATCCCAGCCCTGGCCACCAGGATCTTTTCTGTTTTAAAGTTTTCCCATCTTCCTGGCCCAGAGCCATCATCCAGGGTGTGTCTCCCTCCCTGCTTTATGGCATGCCACTAATCAGTTTTGGACAGATGGAGCTGGCTGCCCACTTCTCCATGAAGCAGGCTTCAGGAAAAATATGTGAAGCACCTAGCACAGGAATATTGTAAGAAACAGAAGAAAGGGATCTCAAGGTGAACTGAAAGCTGCTGTTCTAAGTATTATTTCTGGTTTTCATTACCTGTCAGATTATCCTAGGGCAAGAAGCACCTCTCCTATGAGGACAGGCTAAGAGNATAATGACTAGAATAGTATGCAAGTCTGGTGTCAAACAGTTTACCTTATTTTAGTGTTCTCTCTCCAGCATGGAAGGAAGCAAGAGGAGGCAAACAGCAATGGGAGCCTGAGAAACAGGGCAGTTACTAATAGGAAGAGAGAGGCAAGCTGCCCAGAAGATATTTGTCTGGATGGCATATTACCAGAATTTGCTGTAGAAAGATCAGTGCAGCCTAGAAAATGCTTGGAGATACTTGAATGTGTTTGGAATACAGTGTGTTAAAAAATGGCCCCATAACCTCTCTTGTAGCTCACGAAACGGACTGCCAGGCTGGTTGCGGAGTGGCAGTGTGTTGGGTTTTGCCATGGGGTGCTGAACACAGATAACATGAGCATAGTTGGACTGACCATTGACTATGGCCCTTTTGGATTCCTGGACAGGTCAGTGTGGCATCAGTATTTGAAATGTGAGTATGGGTTTGCTGTCTAGAACAACCCTGATGTTGATGATAGCTTTAGTATTTTAACTGTGAAGTAGATTTATGAACCCTCTTTATGGCAAAGTAGATTAAATTAGCTCTTGTTGTCCTCTAATTCTTCTTTTCCACTGCATTCACAACATAATTAATGTTAGACTTTAATTAACTGTGAGACTGTTCCAGCAGCCTGTGGGGTTTGTTTCTCAGTGCTTGGGAGGGCAGGAAAATATGTAAGGAGATAACTTTGAGAAAAGCATCAAGGGGAGGAGGGTTCCCTTTGGAAATTTTAGTTTCCTAGAGGAGACTAAAATAATAAAAATGAGACTTATCATGGTCTCGGCGTGCAGATAACTAGAAGAATGCTAATTATTTCTTCATTTGTAGGTATGACCCTGAGCACATCTGCAATGGCTCTGACAACACAGGGCGCTATGCTTACAACAAGCAGCCAGAGATCTGCAAGTGGAACCTGGGGAAGCTTGCTGAAGCTCTGGTTCCAGAGCTGCCCTTGGAAATAAGTGAACTCATCCTGGAAGAGGAATATGATGCAGAATTTGAGAAACATTACTTGCAGAAGATGAGGAAGAAACTAGGCCTAATCCAGCTGGAATTAGAAGAAGATAGTAAACTGGTGTCTCAGCTCCTCGAAACCATGCATCTGACAGGTTAGTGAAGAGCAAAGGTTATCATTTCATAGCCCACCAGTAGCTGTAATCAAACCACAATGTACTTTGTATCTTGTCCTTACAAGAAAGCAGCCTCAGAACAGAAGACTGAAAAAATAATGATCTGCTTGTGGGCTGTGGGGCAGTTTTTGCCTCCTCCAGGGCTCCCCTTGTGCCACATCTGCACCCTCACTGAGGGAGCAGTTCATTAGCCTCTTCAGAGTGGTGACCTGTACTGCTGCAGGAGGAGTTCAGGAGGAGCTGTGGGACCTGCTTTCCTGATGATTCATTAGTTGCATTACTCTCATAATTCACTTTTTTAGGTGGAGACTTCACAAATATTTTTTACTTGCTGAGTTCATTCTCAGTAGACTCTGATCCTTCAAAACTGGAAGAGTTTTTGGAAGAGCTTACAAGTCAGTGTGCTTCTATGGAAGAACTGAAAGTTGCTTTCAAACCACAGATGGATCCAAGGTAATACTCTCCTTTTATGAAAAGCTTTTGGCTTTTGGCTCTCCAGCATGTCAAAACAAATTAGTATAGGTGTGACATCTAGTGAAATCATAGATGATTGTGAATGGTTTGATATCTACTTCACTGTTGCAAAAAGAAGGTTCTTGAGAGGCAGCTCAACTTCAGTATCTGATGGGTTTGTGCCTTTTGTTCCCAGACAGCTGTCCATGATGCTGATGTTGGCTCAGTCTAATCCTCAGCTCTTTGCATTAATTGGGACAAAAGCTAATATCAATAAAGAACTGGAACGCATTGAACAGTTCTCTAAACTGCAGCAGCTAACAGCAGCTGATTTACTCAGCAGAAATAAAAGACACTGGAAAGAATGGCTGGAGAAATACAGGTAAGGTGTCTTAGTATTCATAGCAGAGTATTTTCATAGAATCCTAGAATGGGCAGGTTGGAAGGGACCCTAAAGATCATCTAGTTCCAACCTCCCCACACTGAGCAGGGATGCCAATCACTAGCCCAGGTCACCCAGGGCTGCATCCAGCCTGGCCTTGAACACTGCCAGGGATGGGGCAGCCACAACCTCTCTGGGCAACCTGTGCCAGTGCCTAACCACTCTCTGGGGAAAGAACTTCCTTCTAATCTCCAATCTAAATTTCCCCTCCTTCAGCTTATAGCCATTCCCCCTTGTCCTATTAAAATCAGACCACCCAAAAAGTTTCTCCCTTTCTATGTTATAATCCCCCTTTAAGTACTGGAAAACTGCTATAAGATCCCCTGGAAGCCTTCTCTTTTCCAGGCTGAACAATCCCAACTGTCTCAGCCTATCTTCGTAGGGGAGGTTCTCCAATCCTTTCATCATCTTCGTGGCCTCCTCTGGACTTGCTCACAAAAGACACCCTATCTCCAATAGATAGGTTGGAAGGGATATGAGGGGCCTGCAACTCACAATATTAACTACTGCCAAGAGCAGTGAAGGTTCAAGGGCATCTTTGTATTTTGTTTACTAGATTTGGGGTGGAGTAGGGGTATAGAAATCATCTAGCATCAAATCTAGTATTAAAAGTGCTTTAAGACTGTTGATGTTGATTCTAGCAGAGACTAACTTCAGTTGTGAGCTTTTAAATGCTCAGTAACTACAAATGACTGACCTCTAAGTATTTTACCTCCTTTCAGGTTGTTTTCTGAAAGAAAAATCTATGTTATAACACAGAAAGTGAGTAGAAGTACACTTAAAAAGTATAAAGGAAATCATGGCCAGGAAGAAAGTGTATCAGACTATTCTGATAGGCATAACTTAAAATCCTGAAGACTTCATGTAGCAGGAGATTTTTTTTATAAAGAAAACCCCTTAGCAGAGCATGACTTGTTCCTGCTGCATGGACTAGGTCAGGACTCCTTTCCTCACCTGGCTGCCTCTGATCTTGTTCTCCAGTAGGACTGAGAGCTCTAGCAAGTATTCCTGGTAAAAGGTAGATCAAACTGCCTTAGCTGTATTGCATCCCTTTTATCAGGACATCAGAAGCACCAATAAACAAGTGCAGAAATACTTGGAATCCCAGCCTTGTCAGGGTTGGCAGGGAGCTTCCAGCTGCTCTAGGTGCAAGGCCTGTGCCTGCCCTGGGCAGGGACACCTGGCACTAGAGCAGCTTGCTCCCAGCCCCAGCCAGCCTGGCCTGCAACACTGCCAGGGCTGGGGCTGCCACCACCTCTCTGGGCAACCTGGCACAGTGGCTCAGCACCCTCCTGGCCAACAACTTCTGCCTCACAGCCAACCCAAATCTGCCCTCCTCAAGCTTGTGTCCATTCCCCTAGTCCTAGCACTCCCTAACAGCCTAACAAGTCCTTCCTCAGCCCTCCTGCAGATCCTGGAAGGCCCCAAGAAGGTCTTCTCCTTGGCTACTTAATAGCCACAGTCTGAATGTGCTGGGTTTTGCAGAGCAGACCATGCCCCAGTGGCTCAGTCTGGCTTTGCAGTGACTGCAAGGTGTGCCTTGCCAGGGCCTGCTGATGGTCTGTCTTGCTGCTTTGAAATGAAGTGGCTGTTTGTATTTTGTTATTGTGCTGCATTTTATAAACTGAGAGAATTGCAGGTGATGCAAGATTGAAGAAGAACCACAAAATCAAGATCTCAAGGCAACAAAATGTGCCAGCTTCTACAAGTGCTTCTTGATCCTAACCGGTTGTTTGCACTTGCCTCATTTCAGAGTCCGGCTGAAAAAAGAACTGGAACGTGTTAGTGCTCCTGATGCCTGGAACACTGATCATGTGAGGGTGATGAATTCAAACAATCCAAAATACATCCTGAGAAATTACATTGCCCAGAATGCCATAGAAGCAGCTGAAAATGGGGATTTCTCAGAGGTATGCTATTCCTTTAGGTTTGCATGGGTGTGTGGTGGTGCTGCTGGTGACTGATGTTACTCTAGCCAAGAGTCATTCTGGCATCACAGACAGTAAGGGCATTGGGAGTTTACTCTTCAGAAGGCCTGTGTGATTTTTGAGGGAGCTGTAATGTTAATGACTGTAGAACAAAGAAAGGAACTGAAAATCTGAATCTGAACTTCACCAGCTTTTGTAGGTTGATGGCAGGACAAGACACCCCTGCCTTGACTGTCTTCAGAACAGTGTTTACCTTGGGAGGCAGATGGGGATTAATTTATACTTACTCCTAAAGCTTTTAAAACCTAAAGCTTTCACCTGTGGATTGCTACCTGCAGAATATGGGGAAATGAATTTCTTTTGAGAAGTGATTTCATGTATTAAATAGAATATACTCAATCATTGTTTGGTGTCAGGTTCTTCTCTGCATCATTTTGCCTTTAATTTCTAAACTCTCACAACCATACTGTTTTTTCTCTAGGTAAGAAATGTACTGAAACTCTTGGAGAATCCATTCCAAGAAGCAGAAGATAGCAGAGAGGTCAAGGAAGAGGCAGAAGAGGAGGGAGCAAGTGCTGCAGCAGCTGCTTGCGCTGAGGGGACCAGAAGCAGACTACCGTATGGCAGTAAACCTCCACTGTGGGCTTCAGAGCTCTGTGTTACATGATCTTCATAACTGCCTTGTTTTGTTTTTTGCTGTAAACTGAAGATTCTGATCCTCCTTCAGCAGTGAAGAATTCAGCAAGGCAAACATCAAAGTGCTAATAAGTTATGACACAACCCTGCATTTGGATGCATCTACAACAGTCTTCAGCTGTGTTTACTTTGAAGCCATCATGGATCAGTGACAATTGGCAGTCCTCATAAGTCAGCAATTTCAGTGTTTTGGGACTGAAGATCTCTCCTTTATTCATGCTGCATTGCACATAGAAGGCAATAGTTCACATTGCAGCAGGCTGAGTTTCAAACATCCAAATGGAGTTGTTGTTATGTGAAGACAAAACCAGCAAGTCAGAAATCTGATCTGGTTCTGTCTGATGGTTTAACTTATAGTACTTCTAACATTGATTTACTGCTCTCTTTATGCAGGGAATTTTAGTCCTCTTGAGTGGAGGAATAGATTCAGTGTTGCTGGTTTGAAGCTATGTTTCATTTAATTAAGTAGTTCATTTCATGTGAACCTTGAGACTGATGTAATCATTACCTATTTTCAGAGAATTGGTGCAGGCTAGGGAGCAATTGAAATTTTTGAGAAGACAACCTTAAGAGCAGAATGAAGGGAGATTATGTACATTTGCACTTGAAAATCTTGGTGGTGAAGTTTATTTGGGTTCAGTAGGTTTGCATACAACCCTGAGTAAAATTATGGGTGCAGGTGGTAAGCCAATAGCCTTGGTCAAGGTCAGTTAGCCAAATTTAGTGTGAACCTTACAACTGCTGCCAGAGCTCAAATGCAGGTTCATTGTCTGGTCATCTGTGTGCTCATGCACATGGGGTAGCTGCTTGTTCACACTGCTCAGTGAGATGATTCCCTTCCCACTCTGCTCTTGTACCATTTGCTTTGCTTCCACAGTTCTTGAAAGTCTTTGTTGAAAGTTGCTGTTCAGGAGCATAGTATTGGAGCTGATGGAACAGCTGATTGGAGCTGACTTGCTTGCAAGTTACTTATTGAGGGTGTTTCAGTTGAGATTTCAGGGGAAGGTTGCTTGCAGTTACTGCCACATCAGCAAAAAGAAAGTTGTTCTGTAGTTAGCTACTACTTAGCTTCCTGAACTCCTTCTGAAAGGACTCTGCTGGTTTGGATACCTGAAATCTTAGGGAAAGATTGGTTCAATGCAAGGGCTTCTCTCTTCCAAAGAGACCTCTGTCTTACACTGTGAGTTTAAGTGTACTCTAGTAAACTCTTCCTCCACCCCTGTGCAAGCTTGGTATTAGCTCAGGTTGAATTGTGCTCTTTTAAGTCTTCCTCAAAATACAGGCTATTGAAAACCAGGGAGAACATCTGGGCTATTCCTTATTCATCTGTACTATCCTTATTCATCTGTATTATTATCAATAGGTGATGCTTTGAATGTAAACATTTGTTCTGTCTTGCCTTTGATGTGGAGAAACTGATGCTGAGTAAGGATTTGTGGCAAACTAGAATCTCTGTCATGCTTTGGAGTCCTTACAGATAAGGACAAATCTGAAGGTGTAATTTACCTAGTCCATGGAAGAAGAATGGTGAGGTTGGAAGAGAAGAACCTTGAAGAACTGGGCAGCAAGTAATGCTAGCTAGTGCAGCTGGTCAGCTGCTAAAGTTTGAGACTTGCCTGAGGGATTCTCCTTCCTCTGAACTTGGGGGTACTGCAACACAAGCATGCAATGCAAACTTCAGCAGAAGGTCATTGCTGGGTAAGGACTGCTGCAGGAAAGGGAAGTGTGCTGGCACTTGGAAACATGTTCCAAACATAGGCCTGACAGAGTGGTGGGACCACTGGTCTCTTCTGGTAACAGCCCAGAAGGGAGTAGGAGGAGGGCAGGGAGCTCCACGCTGACCAACCTAACTGTGCTGATTGTGTTTCTCTGTTTACACCTTTCCTGTTGGGAGGCAGAGAGGAACAGCTCTGGCCAAGCTCTTGGCTTAATAGAATGGTCTAGAGTAATGAGATAGCTAAGGGATCAACTCTTTTTAATGACCTTCTGATATTAATTGGGGTGGGGGTTTAAGCAGACCTCTATTCATGGTATGGAGAAGGAGAATGGTATTATAATTGTGTGTTTGAACAGAGGAGACCTTTAATTAACTACCAAATCATTCTGTGTATAAAGATGCATGTTATTTTGCACCTAGAATGCCAAAATCAGGGAGGGAGAGATACTTTGAAATAATTTGCTAGCAATTTTATCCTTGAAAAAGGGACATTGAATGTGAGCAATGAAAATGGTGATGCTTCCTGATAAGCACAATCTTTGCTTACATGTAGCTCAAGTGCAAGAGGTCTGTAAAGCTTGAAATCATGAATGCAGACCCTTGATGTAGCTGTTGTGGTGTGCCACTCCCTCAGTGTAGTAGATGCAGTGTGTTCCCTGATGGGTAGCAATACCATGAGGATGTTCACATAGTCTACCTGCACTGGCAATCAGCTGCTGGGTTTCTCAGTGCATGCTGCACTATCAGTGCTTTGTCTTTGTAAAGAGGTGTGATGAGCAGAAGCCAAGTGGAATGCTTGTGCTCTTCCAGCACTCTCATTTCTAAAAGCAGGTAGTAATTTCAGCTCTGATCCTAGTCAGCTCCTTCTGTTCTTGTTCCTGGAGCAGTGTGGAAGCAGGATGTTGTTCAGAACAATTAGACTAGATTTTGTCCAGGTAAGGACTTTGTCTCCTAGCTGAGCTCTTCAGAGAGAAAGGAATGTATACCTTATAACATTTGGGAGTCTAAATACTTGAATCATAAATTTGCTTCTTGAGTTTTGCAGCTTGTATTTGCAATAGGTAAACCTGAAAACAATATTGGTCCAATATTCTGCTTGTTTCAAAGCCATGGACTCGTGCTCACAATGAATTGTTGACTCCTCACTTCAACAGCTTTTCAGTGGAAACACTCTGATTAGACTTACTCTGGGGCTATACAGCCTGAACTAGCCTTGCATAAAAGCAAGTGGTAGCCAGATGACCAAACTGAAATGAGAAGCCCTTGGAGCTGTGTCACATGGCAGTGGGACACCTCTCATGGCTTCCTAAGATGCCACCAGAACTCTGCTTCAGCAGCTTGTCAATCTGCAATTGCCAAATGTTGTACTGTCAGCTCTCACTTTGGAATAGTCTGTGGGTAATGGGTTTTAGCTTTGGTTTTTTTTCCCCCCCAAACAAGCTTTCTCTGATCAGTGAAAAATGCCATTTTAATGTTGTTCATGCCTGTTTCCTGACAGAGTTGTGCTGCTAAGCAGCCTGTTTGGAGGCATTTCTTCAGAAGAACTCCCTCTCTGTTAACATCGGATGGAGAGGTCCTATCCCAGACATCTCACTTTGTATTTTGGCAGTTTTCTGAGGAATTCCCACAGCTAGGGTCTCTCTTACAGCATGGTAAGGAACCTCCCCCTTAGTTAACTTGGCTGTAAGACCTACACTGCCACTTAATTGCAGCCATGTAAGGAAGAGTCAAACCCACCCCCTGCTGTCAACTGACAGAGGATGTGATCTGAAACTCTGCTCACAGAAATAAGCCTTCGGGTAAAAAGTGAGAAAGTATTTTGTTTATTTAAACTGGATTGAGCAGTTTATGCAGTTGTTTTTTTGTTTTTCCAAAGATCTGAGTGATCTAGAGAATGAGACTCTTCAACCCTTAGTATAGAGTATGTTGGATGAGATGGATATCCTGGCTCGTGCTCCCATTGCACAGGAGTAGTATAGTGTATCAGGATCTAGCAATCTGCAGCATCTAGAGGGGCCTCCTCTTACTCCTGCACTGAGTACAGGGGCCCCTGCTGCAAGCTGTGAGAGCCCAAGAGGCTCAGGAAGCAACTCCTCAGGGAGGATCACTCACCACTTACTCCACAGGTAGTAACTTACGTAGTCTCACACTTGGCTTTAAAGTAAAACTTCATTCATGTTACCTCAGCTGTTTTATAGTTGGAGTTGTCTGTGGCATGCTTGAGCAAAGCTCATGCATTTTCCTTGGTAGTGCTGATGGGGGGGAGAAGTATTTGCACTGGCAGACAGATGAGCAAAGCTGAAGGTGACATAGCTAACATGAACATCATATAATTCCTTCTCAGCAGGTGTAGAAAGGAGCTGTTAATTTATTTCACATATATGTATTTACATTGGAGGAAATTCACAACACCCAAAATACAACATTTACACATTCACAGCTATACAGTTCTGTACTCTCCCCTGCTAAGAGCAGGCACTCAGCTTTTCTGTGTCTGCAATAATGACATCAGCTCTCAGCAGAGCAGACAACTGGTAGGTGTGGTGCATTTTAAGCAGCAGCATTCTCTGTAGGTGGTGCTTATATTCTTCAAGCTAGTAGATGGCAGAGTATTGCACTGAGCAGAAAAAAAAAAAGTCTTTTGCATGGCATTTGCCTAAGTTTCTATAAACCCTAAGCATACAGGTTTACCTGTTTCTGTTTTATCATGCCATCAGGGCTCCTCACGCTGTGGAGTTCAGTTATCCTTGTAGTAGTTATTAAAGTTGATTCGCAGCAAGAAGTCCTCCAGATGGGGTTGGTAGCCTCTGTTTACAAGCTTTGTTACCACTGGAACAAAAAGTACAATGAACTTCAACTAAGGTGAATAATCTAAAGTCAGCCTGGACATTTTAATCTAAAAAAATAAAAGCCTAATGCAGAAATGTGAAGCAAATAGAAACAAATGTGTATGTCTGCATAATAAAGAGCCAGTTATCTCTTTCTGGAATTGGAGTATTTCAAATAAGAGGCAAAAGAATGATTACATGTCAGTTTTAAGGGAAACTCTATTATTCTAATAAGGAACTGCTTTCTCAAGTTACTGTAAAAATAAGGTGATATGTTCTTAACATAAGTTCAACTGACCAGGAAGCATGTTTAGGTCCTCTGGTGACCTCTGTGAAAGCAGCAGCTCTGCTGAAGTTTTCTTGAACAAAGTTCATTGTAAGAGAGAAAAAACAAAGAGGAGATCCTGGGACAAAACCTCCAGTGCTATGAGTGAACAAACTGACTGCTCTGAACATCCTTAATAACAAAGGTAAAAAGGCAATCCAAACTCCCTAAGCTCATAAGCATCCCATGCACTAATAGAAAGGAAGTAGCAAGCAGCAGTAACATGCAAGGAAGAAGGGAAAGTGTAGAGTTAGAAGTTAGGGCCTGAGCCAAAGCCATTGAAGTCCAGACTACTTTGTATTGGCTTTCAGTGGATTCTGGATTGTGAAAGAGAGCATTTTACAGTACATGGTGACTGAAGGTACAAGTGTAGCTGCACAAGCACACATGTTTTGTGGTGCTTAATAAAGAAGGTGTGAAGAACTAGGGCACTCAGCAGATTTCCTTACGGAATGGTCTATTAATCTCTGTCCATGAAGCAACCATAGATCTTGTAGTATGAGCTTAGGTGGCTCCCAGAGGTGTTCTGACTTCCTGGAGAATCTGGAAGCAGCCATTCTAACTCATCCTGAAATATCTGGGTTTGCTCCTTTGACACCATTTTTGGATACCCTTAAAGAACAAAAAGGGCAGCTCATTTCTTGAAGACTATAGTCTGACTAGAAAATACTCTAGAAAAGTAGAGCTAAGGAAAACAGTTAACACTTCCTTCAGGAATTAAGGGGTTTCTTAAAAAAAAAACACCAAACCAAACCCCATGAACCATCTTTGTACTCAGGGGAAGGCTAAGTAACTTGTGCTAAAAACATAAGCAAGATCTGAAAGAGAAATGGAGAGGAAAGACATAACTATTTCTTCACATTATAGGCTAAGCTGACAGCAAGAAGACATTTCATCATGTTAAAGGAAAGAACATTTGGCAAATGATCTGTGCAGCTGAAAAACACTTGGCTGGGAGCACTGGATATTAGCTCCAACTAGTGCTAGAAGGCTCTCTAAGCTTTTGTCCAGCATGGGAACCAGAATTTTCAACTCTCTTAACAATGGTAATACTCAACTAATGCAGATATAGCTAAAATTACTTCTGAGTGGTATCTAACTATCTTTTACTGCTGCCAGTAAAAAGTTCCAGAACCCAACTCCAGAGAAAAATCTACTTATCTTGCAAAAAACTTAGGATCAGTTTTGGGGTATCTGTTAGCTTTCTTGTGTGGCTATTTTAAATGATGGCTATGCAATCATTTGCAAACCACACCAATGCAGATTTCATTGGGGAACTGCATTTTCCAACACACACTGAGCACAAATATCTGCCTACTTTTACACTGCAATCCAAATCCCTCCTTTTGTCATTTTTTCAGTTATCACTTGACTTTTTCTTCTCTCTAGAGTGTATGCAGTTTCTCACCTTTGAATAAGAAGTGGGAGTAATACTTGAAGGTGTTGTAGGACTGCTGCATCAAGCCAAAATTGGGATGAACAGCCATCTGCTTCCCTGCATCGAAGCTCCAGGCCTGGGAGATCAGCTGGCTGCGGAACTTCAGAATAAGGCTGAAGATGCTGTGGATTATGTTCATCACAGGAGCTGCCTTCTCTGTCAGCAGACCCCTAAGAGAACAAAAACAACTTTAGAAAGGTAGGTGACACAACTGATTGGTTGTAGGAAGAAAAATACAAAGGGGTGACAAGTCTTTAGATCTCCTCTTTAATTGCTTAAACAAAAAGATAATCCCCACGAGTGCAGCCAACTGTAATGGTGATTTGAATGAAGGTGCCTAAACCTCATAGAGTTTGTTTGCTCTTCCAGAAGCTCATGTTTGCAATGGTGTATCTGATTTCTAGAATGACCTCTGCATTTGTCAAAGACATGACATTTCAAACCATCATCATGCTCTGAGTCTCCTTAAACTTGAATCTCCTCTCATCCCAGCACCTGGCATCCAAACAGGAGCTGTTGGTGAAGTTGGTTCTAATTAAAGCTGAAAAAGACAGACATGAAAGGACAGATTTCTTTTCTGGTTTATGATTTCTGTTCTTCATCATCCCTCCCTCTCCTCACTTTACTATTCCACTGTATCCTCTCTAAGAAGAAACTAAATAAACCCTAGCTCCTCTCCTCTTTTTCACACCACTGTTCTGCTTCATACACAGTAACCAAAGGGCTAAAAGCTTGCGATTCCTAAAAGACAGGTCACATCCAGCCCTGGTCACTGCAACATAGAGAAAAGGTATAGACAATGTATAGAAGCAGCATTTCACAGTCCTTCAGCTAGCCTTACTTCTCCACACTCCTCATGCTGAAAGAAACAGCATTCCTTTATAAAGGATGGGGGTAAGAGAAAAACAACTGTGACAAGTGTGCTCTTAGCTTTCAGGTTAGAGTTGTCCTGAGTAGATGTGAAGCTTGCAGAGGTGAACTGGAGCTGGAGGCAACTCCAAGGAGTCTGGGGAAATGAAGAGGATGGATAGCTGAGGAAAAGCATCCAAGAATGGAGCTCAGAATGTGCCATCAAGTTTGTTTCTCCTCCATAAGAATATGTAAAGACTACTTGGTGTGTCAGGTAAAAGCCAGTTTTGCATACATACATGAGGCTAGAGTGGCCACTCCATTAACTTTAATATTTGAAGTAAAATTAAATAGGGCAGCTTGCCTGAAGATTGCTTTGTTGAGGTATTCAGCATGTGTCCTGTGAATTTCTTCCAGGTTGCCTACAGAAGACAGTTTATTTCCAAACTCACACCAGGTGACATGAAGAATCTGATTAGCAATGTAACCTTGAATAACTTTGACAAAATGCTGCATCTCATGTTTGTAGAGCTGGAGCTGTCGAAACTGCACAGAGTTGGACGCACGGCTCACCAGAGCTGCAAAGAAAACCAGAAAGAGATTAGCATGAAAGGAATGAAGCTTTCTGGTAGAGTCTGTTTAAAATGCCAAGGTGGCTTTGGAAGCTTGCCATGACTCTTCAGCAGCAGTTGTGTAGCCCAGGCTGCTAAATGCATTACAGCCAGGCCACTCTCCAAGTCATTCATTATACTTGCCCGTGCGCTTCAGGTGAAACCAAACATCCTTGAGAGTCCACACCATGTGCTTCAGCTGAAGCAAGAAGGAGAAGATCTTGTTGTATTTATTCATGCAGCTCTCAGTAATGACAATGTTCAGAGGCCAGTCAACCTAAAGAAATAACAGTGCTGAGCATACTCCATTTTTGTGTTACAAATCCTATTTCAGACACAAGTATTTCAGGGCCAAACAAATTAATCTCTGTATTTTAATGATGTAATGCAATGGTCAGGCTAAATAAATCCTCTAAGTTCCACTACACTATTTTTCTCCTCCACTCTTCAAGGTATTCCACTCTTAAGGACATATTCACTCTACCATGGTACCATGACATAGTGGCAGCATTCTGCCTTTCTCCATGCTTTCTTACCTTGTACCTTAGTTCTAAGCAACTGAGAGCATCAGGTGCATTGGGCTTGAACATTTCTGGGAGGTACTTGACACCAAAAGAAAGGTTGGAAGCAAGCTGGGTGTCACCATGAAGACTGTACTGTAAGGCTTTATTTAGGATAGAATTCAGAACCAGTGGATTCAGCAGTTCACCAGGTGTTTGTCCTGATCCAAGCTAGGGGTAAAGAAAAACAAACCTAATTACACAGTATTAATAAAGAGTCTTGGCTCCTGAACACAAGTGAACTGAAGCAGAATGGCAGAAGTGGTGACTATCCTGCCTTGCTCCCACATTCTGATTGGAAGTTTCTACTTCGACTGTAGGGGTGCATCAACAGCATAAGAAGCAACTTCTGAACTATTTGCTGTGCACAGCATGAAGGTCATCTCATACCTGTACTCATTTGACACGCTGGACTGCAGTTTGCTGTGGTTCAGGAGCTGCTACAGATCTCTCCTGCAGGGAACACAGCCTGTAGGCTTTAGTGGGGCAGAAAGCCAGTGGCAGGACTGGCACTAGCTATCTGACTCCAATCTGACTATCTCATCAACTCAGCACCCTCAGAGGTCTGCAAAGCAAGCTATTCATTGAGTCTAAATCCTCAAGTGCTTTCCCTAGTTGGGTCTAAAGCACTCAGGATTCAGAGAAGTGCATTAACTATCTATCCTCCAGCCACATAGCTCCACTGACAAGCAGCTATAGCAACCCAGGCTACCCCTCCTACCTTGCAGTCCTCCCCACAAACACAAGGGTGAATCACAAAAACCCTGTCTCATCAGAGGGCCCAGCACTCTTCAGATGCCCTCCTCTCTGCTCTACAGGACATGTGAAGTAAGAGCAGGTATCTTGCAACACAGGCCTTCCACTGGATTGTAGCAAATGACAAGAGGCTCTTGCAGCCCTGCTGCCACCACACCAGAGGGAACAGAGCAACAGTGTAGCAGTTCTCACAGGAAAGAGGGCAATACCTTTCCATGACTGCTCATCTGCCTCAGTGTTCCAAATCCTTGTACTCTATTGCTGGGATGAGCAGTAGGTAATACTACTCTTCCTTGGGACTTCCTTGGGCATGGGCATCCCTCCAGAGCAAAGAGCTTCTTTTGCCTCAGTCCTTACAATGCTAACAGAGATCCTTGCTACAAGACTTCTTGACAAGGCACAAAAAAGGAAAACAGCACGAGCCAGGACTCTTAACTGACACCATTCCCTCATTCCCATCCAAAATAATCCAGAGGTGTCAACTTAATGCAGAGAACCCAAAACCAAGGCTTAAAACAGCAAAGCAAATACCTTCTCAAACAACAGGTCACTGAGTGACTGAGCAAACTCCCCATCTTCCATTAACAAGAAGTGTCTCAGTGCTTCAAAGTGCTTCTCTACGTTCAGCTCCACGAAGTAGTAATCAACTATTGCTTTGTTCACAAGAGAAACACTAAGAATAAAAACAAAGGCAAGGTATTACTCTTACAAGCAACTCCTTCTTTACTGTTAACATTCAGCTATGGCTACATCAGACTAATGCTCCAGTACTTAATGCCTCTCACACCCAAGACAGGAGGATATACATGAGGCAAAAAAATTCTTCATCCAGAATAGAGCAGAATTAAAACTACCACTTCAGGTAACTGGGTATTGAATAACATTGGGGAAGTACTTTATGACTGGGTACATACAGTGATCTTTAGAACATGATGCTGGGCCTGGAGCAACATTTTTTCAACAGCCTTCTGTCTTACCTCTGTCACCTACACATACAGATTGAGAAAGACTATTAAATCCCTGAGAATATCCTAATTGCTAAAGCTCTGGCACTAAATATTGAGAGGTCTATACTATAGTTTGCAGAAACCAATGATGCAAAACCACTGCTGCATAATCCATGAGCCTCAGAGCAAACACTTCCTACCAAGCCCTTGTACTCCAAACAGAACTTCACATCTTTAATTTACAATTAAAAATACAAGTTTATGTTTCCATTTATAATGTAAATCTGTATTTTTTAGTCAATAATGGACCATCCACTGAACCTCTTTCTAGGAGCAAAGAGAAGATTTGAGAGAACAGATCTATGTGCAGCTCTTGTCTCAAAAAAGAACAAAGAACGAACACCACACTAATCTGGGAAAATGGCACAAAGCTGTGCCAGGGGAGGTTCAGGTTAGGTATCAGGAAAAGATTTTTCACCCAGAAAGTAGTGGAGCATTGGAATAGGCTCCCCAGGGATGCAGTCAAGGCACCAACTCTCACTGAACTCAGGAAGCATCTAGACAGTGCTCTTAGACACATGGTGTGACTTTGGTGTTGTCCTGTGCACAGACAGGAGTTGGACTCAATGATCCTTGTGAGTCCCTTCCAACACAGGACATTCTGGGATTCTGTGCTGACTTGCTAAATGATGGATTCAGTCAGAACTACTCACTGGGACACCAGTGGAGCAGTAATGGATCGTTTCATCAGCACTGGCAGGGACAGGAGCTCACTCAGCTGCACAGCTGTCTCATCTGTGGCTGGCTGTACCACAGGATCCACAGGGAAAGTGTATGACCTCGGAATCACATGGTGCAAGAGATGAGAAACTGGTAGTTCTGCTAAATAGAAACATACATACACACTGTAAGTTATTCTATTTAAGCAACTGGATAACCTGTTTCTATTAAACTTTACAAAGTCCTCTAAGTTAGAAACTCATGTCTCAAAATGTATTTCTCCTCTTTGTGTCTACAAGCAAATTGTTTGGTTACTGCATGGTATTCATGGTACTGGTAATTTGCTGGGAATTCAGGTGTTTTTTTCTGGCACTAAGCTTTCTTGCTCAAGTTTACCTTATGTTCTCTTGACCTACTGTTCCAACAGTTGTACTTACACATTAAATCATAACTGTCTTGATATTTTTCAATACAATACTGATCCGACAAGGCTTTCAAATAAGCTTGTTCTTTCTGCCATGTATCTTCCTCTCCCCCTTCCTCCTCCTCCTCAGTTTTAGGAGCATTAGCTTCAGACAATAAAGTTTCCTGAGGCACAGGATCTTGGGGAATTGCTTTTTCAGGTTCTTCTGCCTAAAACAAAAGAATGGACAAATATTTATGAGAGATGCTGGCATTGCCTACTCACACTTTTGGTGTTCCTACAGGTAGCTGATTAGTTGTTCTAGCTGTAAAGAAAACAGCTTACTCACCTATACTTTTCTGCCATGTAAAACCAATAAGGTATTACAGTGATTATTGGATTAGGACAGGAAATGACTACCTTATCTACCAGTGTGTTTAATCCTTCCAAGAAAAAGGAAGCCTTCTTGACAGCTATTTTGTTTCTTACCTGTAAGCTCTGTGAGGAAGCTGGAGAAGGATCCTTGTTGACCACATTTGCAATTACTGTAATGACAAGTAAATTAAAGACAGAGAGCTGCTTATAATAGGTAGTTCACACTTCAGATCTGCTCAGGAAGTTCTTCAGAACCAACCACCCCCACAACAGTCCCTCCCCACAGTCCCACCCAGGCACTTCTATGTATCTTCTCCACTTGTGATCACACAAGGTCCTGTTTTGTGAAGTTTTAAGGCTAGAATTCTTTTCATGCTCTCTTTCTTGTATACAGGAGACAAGACTAAGCTCAGATTCTTTCCTCTGAATTCCAAAAAGTTATGCAAGGAATTAAGCAATACTATGTACCCATTTTGAACATAAACATTTACAGTTACTGTCAGGAGCCCTTAAACAAAAGCTGACTAAATAAACTTCATTTTATTTTACCTTCTTGTTTCTCTTCCATTATATTTTCTTTTTTGTCATCTTGAATATCAGCATCAGGAGAGACTGGAACACTGTCAGATGACTCAGACTGTGGTAAAGTCTTTTCCTCAGGTTGTAAGGTTTTTGCTTCCTTTCTCCTCCCTTCAGCAGGAGGTAATCCTTCACTGTAGAGGAGTGTCTGAACTGTGGAGTCAGAGGAAGGCCCTGAAATGGTTTTACGATGAGGTATTGGATCGTTTTCTGCAGATGGGGCCCACTCCCCTACCTGGATGCTGGACTGGGATGCATGACCAAATGGGCTCCAACGAGATTTCAGAGGCTCTGGATCTGACACCAGCTCTCCAATTTGGATGTGGGACTGTGAAGCATGTCCATGGATGTTCCAACGAGGTCGAGCCGAGAGCACCTCTGACACGTTCTCACCGATCTTGATATTGGCATCAGATGCATGCCCATGGACATTCCAGCGAGGCCTTGCAGGAGCTACATCTGACACATACTCTCCAATCTTAATACTGCCTTCTGAAGCATGGCCATGAATGTTCCACCGAGGCCTTGAAGGCTCCACCTCTGAAGTATATTCCCCTATTTTAATATGAGCTTCAGAAACATGCCCGTGAATATTCCACCGAGGCCTGCTAGGTTCAACTTCAGAAGTGTAGCTGCTGATTTTTAGATGGGAGTCTGAAGAATGCCCATAAGGACTTGAACGTGGCTGGTAAGTGTCCACATGAGGGACATACTCTCCCACTCTAATGTTGGCATCAGATGCATGTCCGTGAATATTCCACCGAGGCCTTCGGTACTCTACATCAAATACATTTTCTCCAGCTCCAACATGTCCCTGCCAAGCTGCAGATGGCCTGAGAACTGTATTAAAATCATACTCATTTGGCTGATGCAAGGGTGCATTGTCTTCTCCCTCCAGTGCTCCTCTCAAGACAGGCTGATTTTCACTTACTTGAAAAGTCTCGGAAAGATCTGAGTTAATATTTCGGAATGCTTCATCTAGCAAAGATCCTTGTGCACCAGTGGCAACAGGCTGCTCATCTTGTGGCTTTGATAAGAAATCTTCAATATTCACAGTGGATTCAGGCAAGGAATCAGCCCTGCACAGTGGACTGCATGCTTTCTCTGAGCTTTGGAGACTGCTTTCAGATCCTGCTGCTTCAGGCTGACAGTGCTGATCAGCACTGTTAGTTGCTGGCTCTGGTGTGGGCAGCCCTTTGTCAGCAGAAGTAGCATGTTCCAGTTGAGGTTCAGATTCTTTTCTGTCAACTGTCTCATTAGAATGCAGAGGTTTCATAGAAGACACCTAAAAAAGAAGTAATTATTACAGTGCATTCACACAATCAAGCTACTCATTAGGGTGTCACTTTATTACAAGTAGGATTTCAAATATCCCAGTTTTTCAGCTGTACTACAAATAATGTGGTAACTCTTCATCTGCTGTTACACTGAACCTTGCCTTTACTGAAATGAAATGAACCAGCAGATGAACTCCCTTGAGGGAAACTTGGAACAGCAACCTGGAGTTTATGACAGAATCACAGAATCTCCCGAGCTGGAAGGGACCCACAGGGATCATCAAGTCCAACTCCTATTTAGGCACAGGACAACCCCAAAGTCACACTATGTGTCCAAGAGCATTGTCCAAGTGCTTCTTAAACTCCATGAGTATTGGTGCCATGACTGCCTCCCTGGGGAGCCTGTGCCAGCGTTCCACCACTCTCTGGGTACAGAATCTCTTCCTAACATCCAGCCTGAATTCCCCCTGCCACAGCTTCATGCCATTGCCCCAGCTCCTGTCACTGGTCACCAGAGAGAAGAGGTCAGCACCCACCCCTCCCTCTCTGGTGAGGAAGTTATAAACTGCAATGAGATCCCCCTTCAGTCTTCTCTAGGCTGAACAGACCAAGTGATTTCAGCCTTTCCTCATATGACTTCCCTTCCAAGCCCTTCACCAGCTTTGTGGCCTTCCTCTGGATGCTCTCCAACAACTTCATGGCCCTCTTGTATTGCGGTGCCCAAAACTGCACACAATACTGGTGAGGCCACACCAGTAAGAAAAGAAGCTCACCTGTGGGTGTGGATCCTTTGCAACAGGCTTTTCATCTAAAGCCAGCTGGCACTCTTTATAAGGAATTATATCTAATTTTCTCCTGTAGTTTCCATCTGGAAGTTTTTCAAGCATTTCCTAGGAGTGAAGATGACAAAACCAGAAGTCCTGAACTAGCAAGTACCAAATTTTCTACATTACACTTCTTCAGTCTTATCAGAAGATACCTCAATGTGTCTTTGGTCTTCCAAGAGGAACTTCAGGCGAGCTGTTTCCAACTTGTGCCGCTGGATTTTCCACAGTGCTCTTTGCTCCCTGCGGGCTGCATCATCAGAGAGTTTGCTGTAATGGTCAATTAATTCCTGCCTAAAGGAAGGGGAAAAGAAAAGTGAGTCACAGATTTCTGCATACTGGTTTTCATCTTCCCTTCTAGAGTAAGACCTTTGAGCACTTCAGAACTGAGGGGCAGGTTTTTTACAAGTAGAAGCCAGAGACTTCCATCAGAGGAAGAAACAAGACTGTGTTCTTAGTGAGAATGTATTTGTTACTATTCTTAGTAGATCACTCATTTGTCTTAACTGTTTTTACATACAACAGAAGAAAGCGAAATACAACCAGATGCACAACAAGAGCAGTTCAAGTAATTATCTGTCTAACTCCTCTGTCTGCTTTTTACTTCTGCTTTGACACACGTGACCATTTTTGCTGTGGGCTCAGCTTTTAATTGTAAGACATACCTAATTCTGTTGCCTGAAATTCTGATCATAACAAAAACCAGGCTGGGCAGGGTTGATGCAAATCAGTGGGTCAGAGAATTTTGGGCCATTAACTATTCCTAAATCACAGAATTCCTCATAGCTTCCCAGAAATCCTCACATGCATCTTTTAACTGCAATCACTACCCTTGCACAGCAATGTCTGGGAACTGCTAGTACCATACATTTTAATACCTAACAATTTTTCCAGAGGTCTTTATGATATAGTTTTGGAGCATCTAAGATTTGGGAGACTCAGATACATTTACCTTGCCTTTTTTTCCAGTTCCTCTTCTAAAGCTTTCAGTCTTTTTTCTCTCTCTCTGAGCTCTCGGGCATAGCTGAAATCATCATCAATCTCCTCTTGCTTTAGTGCGAGGCGACGCTGCAGAAAGAGTTAGCACCTTCAAAAGCCACTCTCAATACCAGCTGTAACACACACATCTACACCCCATCAGCTAGTCATTCAGCTTCAGCACAATGAATCAAGATATCCTTTCAATTCTTTGCCTAAGAAATGCCTTTAAAAACACACGGAGAAGTACCTCTTGGTCTTTGGCAAACTGCTCTTGCAGCTTCTGAAACTGTTCCCGTTTCTTTGCATCCAGAGCCATTCTTTCTGCTGTTTGTCTATCTGTGTTCCAACAAAGACATTGCTTACATTAACAAACCCATCAGAAAACCACCAGAAAACAGAGGAAATATCACTGCAACTCACCATTTATGGCTTTTAGGACTTTGCTAGCAGTTTCTCGAGCATGAACAATTAATTCTTGTTTGGCTATTTCCATGCGCAAATCCTAAACCAAACCAAAACAACCAAACAAAAACACAGATGGGAATTTTGGCTATTCTTTTAGACTGTTGCAAAGACAAGTGCACACTTCAGATTGGTTATTAATTTATCATTACAGTACAGAAATGTGAATAAAGCACTTCATTAAATGAAAAATCTATAAACTAATACTGAAAGTTACAGAATCACAGAGTTGTCAGGGCTGGAAGGGACCTTAAAGCTCATCTAGTGCCAACCCCCCTGCCATGAGCAGGGACACCTGGCACTAGAGCAGCTTGCTCCCAGCCCCAGGCAGCCTGGCCTGCAACACTGCCAGGGCTGGGGCTGCCACCACCTCTCTGGGCAACCTGGCACAGTGGCTCAGCATCCTCATGGAAGAACTTCTTCCTAACTTCTAATCTAAATCTCCCCTCCTCTAGTTTGGATGCATTCCCCCTAGTCCTAGCACTACCTGACAGCCTAAGAAGTCCCTCACCAGCTTTCTTGCAGGCCCCCTTCAGACACTGGAAGGCCACAAGAAGGTCTCCTGGGAGTCTTCTCTTCTCCAGACTGAACAATCCCAACTCTCTCAGCCTGTCCTCATAGGAGAGGTGCTCCAGCCTCTGAGCATCCTCGTGGCCCTGCTCTGGACAAGTTAGTCTACAAACTAATACTGAAAGTAAGTCTATAAACTCGTACTGGAAGTTAATACTCCAGACCTTACAACAAACCAAATCCATCTGATATATGCACTACATTGATGGCATCTGTACCCAAGAGTTCTGAAGAAAAACAATTAGCTATGCAAATTATAAACACAGTCTTATCTGGTCACTGATTAGCTTATCATGTTAGTTCAATCAGAATCTCACAATCTTTTCAGTCCTTTTCAGGAGGAGGGCAAATCTGCTGCTGCAAAGAACTAAGATGGAAGTCCAGAATTCATTTAATGTATAAAAATGCCAACAAATGCCAACACACCACCTATACTTTTAAAAGTTATATTAAGTTAGTTAGTTTGCTGCAATAACAATTCAAACGATCAATCAGTGAAAAAACTCTGTGCTTCAATACCAATTCTTGCAAAGTTACAACAAACATGAAGAATGAGTATTTAAAAACAAATCAAAAAAATCTCAATAATCAGGTCTTTATTCTTTTATTCCTTTACCTTTTCCTCCTTGCTTATGGAGCTGTACCGGGCGATTCGCTCCATTCGCCCTACATACACTGCACAATCTCTCTCTATTTCTTTGAGCTCCTCAAGGGAAAAAATCACTGAAATCCTGGGAACAGGTATATCAGACCAACATATATAATGCTGAAAAAAAAGAGAAGGTTCCTTTGAAATGCATTTTTGAAATTGTAAGATTATGATCTCACATTCTTTTTCAACCTAGCAATGCTTCAAGATCCTGAAGCAAGGCTCCCCACAGGATCTAAATCTTTCAGTATCATCAGTTTTACCATTTATAACATTCAAAATAGGAGAGAAAAGGATATTGTCCCAGAACTTGGATCATAGGTCAAATTAAAGTTCCCTCTTTCTCGCTAAACTGGACATGAACCTAAAATCTGATGCATACATTTACAGTAGTCATGTTCTAAATGCCTAAACTTGTGCTTCTCTGAATATTCAAATGACCTGAGCCTGAGTAACTCAGTGCTGAATGCAGCTCATGATCACAAGTCAGCTTCTGTTCACTTATATCCCCCCAGATCCCCACTTAATAGGAGCTGTCTGGAACATAACACACACCTACTGGAGAAAGAGCTCTACACAAGACACCTCTCCAGAACATGGCCAGAGCACATCACAGAGTACCTGTTCGCTAAGCTAAGTATCTCGGGTTTGTCTGCTCCCTAAATCTCAGAAGCTGTTCTACTCAGTGCAGAACACAGAGAAGGGAGTTCCAAAAAGATAAAGAGTGCACAAGCGTGCTCACACTGGATTGCCCAGTCCACTGGGAAAAGCCAGAAGATGGGATGCCCAGAGCTCTGCTCCCGGGATTGTGTTAGCCTAAGCAAAAGGGAAGAGCCAGCTTTTAGGGCATGAGCTCGGAAAGGGATGAAATGTGACTAGCACCCTCAGGCAGATGGAGGATGATGGAACCTGGGTGCCCCACATCCTGAAGGAATGTTCTATCTGTTAGATCTAACAGATACTCTGTTCTGTCTATCAGTCTGGTGACTGACAAAGCTGTCATTTATAATAGAAATGATGATTGACACTGCTTTCCAGAAAGCTCAGCACCCCTGGCACATCTGAGCCATGGTTTGAGAATACTTATCAGAGCAGACTTAGGAGAACTAGCAGAGGGTCATCTCACTGGAGATATCTAACATCAGATAGCTGATAGTGAGCTGCTCAGCTGTGTCAAAGCTCTATCTTAAAAAGAGAATACTAGGTACTTGGGAAAGAGTGCCTACAGACTCCAGACACCTCTGGGATTGTTTCATTGTTAGACATATAAACAAGAGGGAAGCCACAAAGCAGTTTGATATGTTCTTCTTATCCAGCACAAGACTTGTTCTGCAAAATATGAGTGAACAGAACTATTTCAGCACTTCATGGAAATACAGTGATAGAAATACAAGAACTATGCAGAACTGAGGCAAGACCTGGTAACTGAGGCAAGACCTGGTAACTGAGGCAAGACCTGGTAACTGAGGCATTTTTAAACAAAAATACTAGTGTGAGTGGTGTGAAAAGTGGAAGGCACTTGCTTGGAAGCCTGGAATAGTTCTGCTTTCAGTACAAAGGAATATAAGAAATACAGCACGTGCTTTGGATACAATAAATTTGGTGCTGTTAAAAAAGTGTATTTTTGCAGTGAGGTGGATAATGAGTTCACAAGGATCTGAGAGCAAGGAACAGCCTTTCATGAATCAACATCCTACTTATGCAGTACTAGTTTTCAATAAAGGAGCAAACATGCCAAAAGCCTAGAGGCATGATTTTCTCACTCTAATATGATGGAACCAACCCCAAACTTACCCTAGGACAGCACAATTTCAGTAAGTTGATGGTTTTCCCACATATATATACATCATTGGCAATATGTTTGAGAAATACAGGGACACAATCTTCTACTTCTTTGGAAATCAAAACATAACCATGAGTCCAGTAATGTTTATCTACATAGCAAACAAAAAGAGGACAGTACATATTGCAATTGGTTAATTAAAAGCACAGATGATATAAATGAGAAATGCTCCATCTACATACTGTACCTCTGAAACAAAGATAATCCTCGTTCACCTGGATCATAAACTCTCCATAAACATCTCTGAACACACCACTGTATACCCAGTCATAGATAAATCTAGAAACAAAAGATAATTGGACAGCATTGAAAAGCAAACTGCTCAGCTGCTCAGCTTGATGATAACCCAATAGTAACTATACTCTTTAAAACATCAAAGCACACAAGCTGCAGGCAGGACAAAACTCAGCAACCAAGTGCTGTCACACTGACACTCAAAGATGCACACAGGATTCTGCCTCTACATTTTGAAACCACCTTAATGTAGAACATTTCAGTGATCATTAGTTAAGATGACAGAACAATGACTTAATTAAAAGAATCTTTTTATTTCTGTACTTTCATTTACTAAGAATATATCCCAAATGTCTGTAAACCTTTGCAGCACATCAAAAGCATAGGGAGAAATAAGCAGGAAGGATCTCTTTTAAAGAGAGATAACTTTAGAAGGAAGAAAATGAAAGGGTAAAAATAAAAGATGCAATACCAAGTACTTTTTCCCCAGACCCAGCGACATTTTTAGTATACATGTAATAATGTAATCTACTATTTTGGAGTATTTATTCATGCCTTTTTTTTTTTTTCAGATAAAGCTGCATCTTACATTTTCTCTGAAAATGCTAAAAGCTATGATTAAATCAGGGGAGTTACTCACCAGATTACTAATTCAGAACTGCTCTTACACACAATTACGTAGAGAACAATATGGACTCACCTTGTGTATGGTTCACAGCTAGTCTTCAACAAAGACAGAAGAACTGGATAATTCTCATTGCTACAGTTGTTAAGGGCCTCTTTGTACAGGTATGAAAGCAACTTAACACCCTAAAATACACAAAAAATATTCTAAATATTAGGCAACAAACTGCACTACAACTTTAATTAAAGAAGACTTATAAATACCCAGCTTTACATGTGTCACTAGACACAAAAGGCAGATTTCATCTTCCTCTAGCTCTCCAGAGTTAAGATGACTTTATCTGAGCTAGTTACCTCAAGCTCACTTTATAGTCAGTGGAGGGGAATAAAGACATGTCTAGAGTTGGATTAATTTGAAATGGCTTCAAGTTGCAGCAGGGGAGGTTTAGATAAGGAGAAATTTCTTTACTGAAAGGGTTGTTAAGTCTTGGCCCAGGCTGCCCAGGGAGGTGGTGGAGTCACTATCCTTGGAGAGGTTTAAGAAACATTGAGATGCTTTCCTTGGG
>VWZO01013594.1:80716-91414 GCA_013396975.1 Bucco capensis
CCTGGCACATCTGAGCCATGGTTTGAGAATACTTATCAGAGCAGACTTAGGAGAACTAGCAGAGGGTCATCTCACTGGAGATATCTAACATCAGATAGCTGATAGTGAGCTGCTCAGCTGTGTCAAAGCTCTATCTTAAAAAGAGAATACTAGGTACTTGGGAAAGAGTGCCTACAGACTCCAGACACCTTTGGGATTGTTTCTTTGTTAGACATATAAAGAAGAGGGAAGCCACAAAGCAGTTTGATGTGTTCTTCTTATCCTGCACAAGACTTGTTCTGCAAAATATGAATGAACAGAACTATTTCAGCACTTCATGGAAATACAGTGATAGAAATACAAGAACTATGCAGAACTGAGGCAAGACCTGGTAACTGAGGCAAGACCTGGTAACTGAGGCAAGACCTGGTAACTGAGGCATTTTTAAACAAAAATACTAGTGTGAGTGGTGTGAAAAGTGGAAGGCACTTGCTTGGAAGCCTGGAATAGTTCTGCTTTCAGTACAAAGGAATATAAGAGATACAGCACGTGCTTTGGATACAATAAATTTGGTGCTGTTAAAAAAGTGTATTTTTGCAGTGAGGTGGATAATGAGTTCACAAGGATCTGAGAGCAAGGAACAGCCTTTCATGAATCAACATCCTACTTATGCAGTACTAGTTTTCAATAAAGGAGCAAACATGCCAAAAGCCTAGAGGCATGATTTTCTCACTCTAATATGATGGAACCAACCCCAAACTTACCCTAGGACAGCACAATTTCAGTAAGTTGATGGTTTTCCCACATATATATACATCATTGGCAATATGTTTGAGAAATACAGGGACACAATCTTCTACTTCTTTGGAAATCAAAACATAACCATGAGTCCAGTAATGTTTATCTACATAGAAAACAAAAAGAGGACAGTACATATTGCAATTGGTTAATTAAAAGCACAGATGATATAAATGAGAAATGCTCCATCTACATACTGTACCTCTGAAACAAAGATAATCCTCGTTCACCTGGATCATAAACTCTCCATAAACATCTCTGAACACACCACTGTATACCCAGTCATAGATAAATCTAGAAACAAAAGATAATTGGACAGCATTGAAAAGCAAACTGCTCAGCTGCTCAGCTTGATGATAACCCAATAGTAACTATACTCTTTAAAACATCAAAGCACACAAGCTGCAGGCAGGACAAAACTCAGCAACCAAGTGCTGTCACACTGATACTCAAAGATGCACACAGGATTCTGCCTCTACATTTTGAAACCACCTTAATGTAGAACATTTCAGTGATCATTAGTTAAGATGACAGAACAATGACTTAATTAAAAGAATCTTTTTATTTCTGTACTTTCATTTACTAAGAATATATCCCAAATGTCTGTAAACCTTTGCAGCACATCAAAAGCATAGGGAGAAATAAGCAGGAAGGATCTCTTTTAAAGAGAGATAACTTTAGAAGGAAGAAAATGAAAGGGTAAAAATAAAAGATGCAATACCAAGTACTTTTTCCCCAGACCCAGAGACATTTTTAGTATACATGTAATAATGTAAACTACTATTTTGGAGTATTTATTCATGCCTTTTTTTTTTTTTTTCAGATAAAGCTACATCTTGCATTTTCTCTGAAAATGCTAAAAGCTATGATTAAATCAGGGGAGTTACTCACCAGATTACTAATTCAGAACTGCTCTTACACACAATTACGTAGAGAACAATATGGACTCACCTTGTGTATGGTTCACAGCTAGTCTTCAACAAAGACAGAAGAACTGGATAATTCTCATTGCTACAGTTGTTAAGAGCCTCTTTGTACAGGTATGAAAGCAACTTAACACCCTAAAATACACAAAAAATATTCTAAATATTAGGCAACAAACTGCACTACAACTTTAATTAAAGAAGACTTATAAATACCCAGCTTTACATGTGTCACTAGACACAAAAGGCAGATTTCATCTTCCTCTAGCTCTCCAGAGTTAAGATGACTTTATCTGAGCTAGTTACCTCAAGCTCACTTTATAGTCAGTGGAGGGGAATAAAGACATGTCTAGAGTTGGATTAATTTGAAATGGCTTCAAGTTGCAGCAGGGGAGGTTTAGATAAGGAGAAATTTCTTTACTGAAAGGGTTGTTAAGTCTTGGCCCAGGCTGCCCAGGGAGGTGGTGGAGTCACTATCCTTGGAGAGGTTTAAGAAACATTGAGATGCTCTCCTTGGGACCATGGTTTAGTGGTGTGGTAGTGATAGGTATGGTTGGACTTGATGATCTTAGAGGTCTCTTCCAACCTTAATGATTCTGTGTGATTCTGTGACTTGCTACAGACATCGCCTTTAGAATGAAATAAAATGCACTCTTAAGGTTTATTTTGGATCCTTAGTTTCCTTCAGGAATTGAAAAGACAAGACAGAATTCCAAGTACTTGGAGAAAGGATGATGACATTTTAACTGGAGGTTCAAGGTCCTATCTTTGGTAGCAGAGAGACCAACACTACATATTTGATGTAAAATCCTACCTCATTTTGAAGACTATTAACACTGTGAGCCAGCCCAAACATAAAGCCATGACATTCATTCTCACCGTAGGAAAGGATGCAGCAGCTCCAGCACCGAGCCCCAGGGCTGCTGTTCCTATGCCACAAAGCTCAGCTAAATACCTAAAAAACAGTATGCCAACAGATGTAACAACTTCAACCACAAGTGCTCAAATCACAGCCAGGAACTTTGCTAAACTGAATGTCATACAATTGCCTCACTGCTTCAGCTGAGTGGTAACAGGGACAACAAAAAACCTGAATATAAAGTCCTTACAAGTTTTCCTCTAGAATCTTCTAGACATTAAAAAAAATCTTTGTTAGAATACAAGAAAAATACTGAAAGACTATTTAAATGCCCATGGAATATTGTCTCTTTCAGTGTATATGAAGAAATAAGATTGCAGTTTTTCTGCTATGAAAGTCTTAACTATTTATTACTTTCTTACCTCAGCTGACGACCTAATTTTCGGAAGAGAAAGCTGATTGTCAGAAGAGTTAAAGTAGGAGGTGTTGACAGAACACAGGCTCTGTAATACTGAAGATACTTTCTCAGCCCACTTGTGAATGCCTAGGATCAGCAGAAAAGATTACAAGTCTTATTGTTAAAGCTGTTTATAATCTATCTACATCTCACATCTGTTGCATCAGCATGAAAACAAACCTTTTGCTAAACTCATTTGGACATGGAGGTAAGAGGGACCTGCATACCAAAGTAAGGGAATATACACATATTGTATTAAGAATGTTCTTGTATTTTATTTTTATACATCTTAATGTATAAAGATGTACACCCTCACCAGAACAAGATTAATAAATAAATCACACTTCAGGTAATGAAGACCTCTTACCATGTGTTTCAGTGCAAGCAAGCCCTAAGCACAGCAGCACTGTCCAGTGCACTTCAAATGCTTTGCAGTTGTGCAGAATGCAGAGCTTTCAGCACAACCCAAAATCAAAGGTACCTTCTCTGCCTAAGAGAATTGGCCCATTAAATCTAGATGGCTGAATACAATTGGTTTACCTGAAACACAAGTCCTTTGCTGTAGGAAGAATCTATAACTGGCTGAAGAGAAAAACGACTCAGTCGTGTGTAATAGGTTCCATACTCTGCAACTTCTGAGAGGAGGTTGTGCATTGTCTCTGGGGAAGTGCCAGAGACATAAACCCCCTCCTTTATCACAAATGTCTGAGCAGCCTAAAAGGATAGAGGGAGGAAGAAAAAGTAGATTCAAATATTTCATAGCTGTATTCTTATTTCAAATAGCACGCATTAAGACACATTTAGTGCAGAGGTCAACTATACCACAGCTGTACTCTTACTTTAAATAGCAGATAACCTAGGAAATTGTAGCAAAATTTCAGGAGTATGAATGGTATTTTCAGACTGAGACTTGTTACCTAATTACTTACAGAAAATCCAATCTACAAAACTATTTACATACCTATTTTCAAGAATTCATAAAGCTGTTTAAACTTGGAAGGCTACAAATACTCTCAGCCTACTACAATAACATCATTACTGCAACATCTAAACACTGCCTTAGTGCCATTACACTCAACTTTTTAACAGTGTCCACAACTGCAAGATCTCAACAGAAACAAATGTATTGAAGAGGAAAACTCTACAAAGAAAAAAAAGATTGTGACTAAGAAGCACTGTTAAAACCCCTCCATACCTGATTGAGTGAAAACGTAGTGGATACCACACCAATGAGGACATTCAAGACGTCCTTAACCAGTTCAGGTTCTTTCATGAGCACAAGCTGTGGAGGCTGAAGCACAGTGTTACTGAACAGCTGCAGCTCCCCTTCTCGAAGCTTGTAAAACTTGTCAAAAGCTTCTCTCCCAGCTTCAGTGAGGTATGGCTCCTCTTTTTTACCAGGTGGGCTGAGTCAGAGGAAACGTGACATTGCAAGGTGATTACATGAAAAGAAGGAAATATATCCTCTCCAGAGAAAAAAAAAGGCATTTCAGAATTCTACACAGCCAGTACTGACCACAGAAGAAGCTTCCAGTAATGTATCACAGAATCACTAAGGTTGGAAGAGACCTCCAAGATCAAGTCCAACCATACTTATCATTCCTATACCACTAACCCATGGCCCTAAGGAGAGCATCTCAATGTTTCTTAAGCACCTTATGACTTGCATGAACACATTTTAGCTCTTCTCAGTGAGGATTACTATCCCCTCCAAAACAACTTCTCCTTCCAGCTCTTCCAAAAATGCTGAATTCTAGTAGCATGTATGACATGAAAGCTGCCAGGCATATGGTCCCTATTTGACTCTAAGATCCTTACAGTCTACTTGGTAGCAAGAAAAACTGCCTTGCACTAGGAACAAAGCCAGAGTGTGCTGCAGTAGCTTTGAAAAATCAGGTCAGGGAACTTCTGAGTTGCTGAGCTGAAAAAACACTGTGTAACTCTGCAACAGACACATCACTGGATTGGCAATTAAAATGACAGAAAACACAGTGAGTAGAGTTTCTCCAACCATCAGGCATGCCACTGTCTATCAGGAACGTCAGGAAAGAGACCTGCAATACCTGCCTTTTCTTTTGGTCTTCTATTTTAGGGAAGCTAAATCAGGTCTATAGAGAGCCTTCTCTCAGCAGATGCATCCTCCCATCAACAGCCAAAAAGAAATACAAGTCTAACTACACCATCAAGAAATCTGTTATAATAGTTCTTAGTTTGGTTACAGATAGGGAAAAGGAATACTGGTACAATACTGGGAGATATGGGTTTTAATTATTCTAGTGCTCTACAACTCTCACTTTCTCTTTTGAAACTGAAACTATGGAAGCATCTCATACTGAAATAAATTGCATAGTGCATAAGAAGTCAGGTTAGTTAGAACAATGCTGGACTTCACACAAACTGCAAGTGTTCCCATAGTATCTCCAGTGGTTTTGACAAAGATGATTTTATCTCTTCCCATGAAACAGCTGCAATCTAAGAACTAGTTTGTTGAAACTGCATGACCCCTATTTCCTTTCTCATGCAGTGCACTGAATTCTGTGTACTAAATATGCACGTTTCCCTGTTTATACTGAGGTCATTTGGAATGAAGATGAACTGCACCATCCCACATTTGCAGTAGCTGCATGCTAGGTTTGCCAGTAACATCAGACACCTACTAGCCAATTCTCTCCCAGCATCTTCGCTTGCTGGGTCCATAGGTGAGCACTGCATCCCACAAGTCTATGTCTGGAGTCATGCTTGGCTCTGACTGAGAGTCAGGAGTCAGATTGGATGCTGACTGGAATCCTTCATCTTCTGACTGGTCTATACTTTGGGGAACCTGTCAGAGAGAGTTCAAATGTTGTACATGAGAACATTTTACTGACAAAACAATCTCTACAGGTATTAATGTCTAGATAGAAAACAGCAATTACCACTGAAATCATATACAAAGTTTGTCAGGGTAAAACTTGAAACTTACTCCTTTGGCAAGCAGATAGTTCTGAGAGTGAGAGGTCTGGATATTCAACAATATGTGACACTAATAAAATCACACTGCTTAGTATTTCATTTGAGCAAATGATCCAGGCCATAGTTCTTCACATTTGTAAACACTTTGTTAACTAGGATTAACAAAAGTTTGTTCCCTTATCATTTGCAGCAAAGCTGCAGGTGTCCTAACAGCGCATCTGCCACATCCTCAAGTCCCACTCAACAGGAGTTGTAGGTGCAGAACACTTAATTTTAGTAAAAGACAATCACACTCACAGAAAAAGCAGCATGTCCTTCAAGAAATCACAATGTTCTAGTCTGATGTAAAGAGTACAGCACTTACTCAAAAAGGTTCTGCTTTCCTTCAGTTACAACTTACATCCCTATGAGCACAATGAATGGACCAAGGGCTTTCTATTTTAATGCCTCTGCCTTCCACTTCCCTGAGTTAAGGGAACTGCAAGAGCTATCCATATGTTAAACAGAGGAAACAAAATGAGGATTAAAAATAGAGAAGTAAAAAAACTCTACCTACACACAGAGGAGGGAGGGAGGGACCGACCCACAACTTTATCTAGTACTTCTATGAGAATAAAACATAGCAAAAATAAACCGAATGGAGAACAAAAGGAGATATAGTACAAACTCTACAGACTGAAAAGATAAGGACAATGGGGACCAGGAGGTTTACTCAAAATTACTGAAAAAAATGTTTTCAGAGATAACAAGCCAAGAAGAAAATACAACAAAGCCACCTGAAAAACAAAACACATCCATTCAGACAGGAATGGTTATGCAATCAGGCTGAACAGTAACAGGTAAGCAACAACACAAAGGAGTTCAATATACAAAGCAGGCAAAAATGCAAGCAAAAGATGACTAAGGTTGGGAAGGCACAGATACAGTTGATGGCTCAACTTCATAAAGCCTATGGCCTCATGATGGGGTTTTACACAGTTACAGGGCAAGACCAAGGTTTCATATGGCTGTGTATCCATAAAGCTTATCTAGTTCTCAGCAAAGGGTCCCTGCTCCATCTTAAATTGCAACACTTCCACTCCAAACTGACTGCCTATGTTTTAAACTAGAGTGTCAAAGGGGTTACTGAAAGCATGCACACACTCTTAGGCCCAAACCAACGATACCATACTTTAATTGCAAGGCCAGACAAATCTGCACTGTCAGGCACTGGAGGCAAATCCAACTTGATGTCCATGTCATAGGTCCGGCTATGGACCAGAGCACCGAACAGCGACACCCGCGTCTCCTTCTCAAACTTGTCCCCAGCAGCAGAGCTGTGTGAAAACAATCCTATGGCAGGGAGGCCAGTGCCAGGGGCAGCCTCCATGATCTGAAGTGTCTTCTGAATGGTGTCATTGAACTGGCATTCCTCGTTTGTTATCAGACACTGGATATCAGCTTCAAATACACTCACGTCGTAATAATCATAGCCCTGGTATTTGACATTTCTCCCAACGTACTTGTTGTTCAGGAAATAGTCCTTTTTTTGTGGTACAAGCTGAGGAGGACCTGTGCCAGCAAGCTGTACTAAGAGATCCAAGACAGAATTCACTTCAGTAAATGGTAAGCATTCAGCTGTTTCTAGCTCCTCCACAAGATCTTCCAGTCTATCTGCTTGAGCACCTAGGCCACCAACCCTCAAGTTGAAAGACAGCATCAAAATCTTGTTTTTCACTGGAAGCTTGGAAACGTTTGACTGTAGCTTATGAGCCTCATCTTGAAAAAGGTTTAAGAAGAGGGCATTATAAGCAACCCTTTTCAGATTTTGCTTAGCCATTCTCTTGCTGATCTTCTGCCTGCCCAAGTGGACCTTCCATGGCAAACCAGTCAAGTGTGCTTCACACAAATCACTGAACAACTGTGTGATGCTCTCCATTTCAAATCAAATAGTCTAGTTACAGCAGTTACAGTCTGGCTCTCTGGTTTCATGTGAAGACCTGAAAAAAATCAGGAAAAGAAAGACACTTGTAACGTGTATGAGAAACTGCTGAGTAAGCTTTCACAAACAGAGACAGCTCAAAATGTGAGAACTCAACTAGCACATATTTAGGACAGGAGCTATAAAAATAACACTGTGCCTCTGATGACAAAGTGATGGTGGTGCAAGCTTAATTCCAGACACCTGATTTTTGCTCAGCAGACTGAAATAGGACAGAGAAACCTGTCCTGATCTCATATAGGATTCACGTAGGAAGACCTCCAAAAGCATTACCACTCCAGCTTTTCTCAAGAGACATCCACCACCTCCCTCCCACCTGCGCAGAAGCCACGGGGCCACGCAGAGAGCAGACAAGATGTGGATGCTGATTGCGCCGCTCAGCGCAGGGCCGGCCCGCGCGACACCGGCCACCCCTGGGACGGCTCTGAAGCAAGCACCCACCGAAAAGGCGCGGAGGCTGCCAGCACCTCTCTCGCTAGCCGCGGGGGCTCGTCCTGAGGATCAAGCTGGGCCCAGCCCTTCCACCCCCGACCTCGCGCACAGCTAGGGCACGCTGACAGCACAGCACCACTCCTTGCAAAACCCCTCGCTACCCCCAGTCCCTTCCACCCTTCCTCGCGCAGCGCTCCCCACCGGCTCAGCCGTACCTGGGCAGGCTCCGGCGGGAGCGGACGCCTCCGCCACCTCCTGCCCTCAAGCGCGGGCTGCCGCGCGCGGCGCCTATGACGTCACTGCCGCGCGCCGGGAGAGGAGAAGGCGGCAGGGAGCGGGCTTGCGTGCTGTGGGGAGGCAGCCTGGCCCCGTGCACCAGGACTGCCCTCACAGGATCACAGAGCGGTTATGGTGGGCAGGGACCGCCAGAGGTCATCTACTCCAACCTAGCGTTCCCTAGAGCACGTTACTCATGCTGCCATCCAGCTGGTTTCTGAGTCTCTCCCGAGAACGAGACTCCACAACCTCTCTGGGCACGCTGGGCCGGGGCTCTGGCATCCTCACAGGGAACAAGTTCTTTCTCATGTTTAGGTGGAACCTCCTGGCTTCCAGTTTGTGACCCTTGCCTCACCTCCTATTGCTTGGCAACATCAAGAAGAGCCTAGCTCCATCTTCTTAACACCCTCCCTCCAGATACTCAGATAGATTGGTAAGAACTCCTCTCAGCCTCCTCCAGGCTAAATAAGCCTAGCTCCCTCAGCCTTTCCTCATAAGGGAGGTGCTCCAACCACCTAATCATCGTTGTAGCTCTCCAGTGGACTTGTTCCAGGAGTTCCATGTCTCTCTTGCACTGAGGAGCCCAGAACTGAACACAATTCTCCACATGGAGCCTCACCAGGTCTGAGGAGAGGAGCAGGATCACCTCCCTTAACCTGCTGGCAATGCTCTCACCACTGCAGCCCAGGAGACCATTGGCCTTCTTGGCCACAATCACCCTTGCTGGAGAGTAGCCAGGGCAAAGCAAGTGTTTGCTGTGGTCTANTAGAATGGCATAGGCCCACAGGCAGGCAGGGCCAGGAGGCACCAATGCACACAAGCCCTCACACATCCTGGGCTGGGGCATTGCTGCACTTCATGCCAGCCACTACCCAGAGGGTGGCTGAAATGCCAGTACATCAAGCACCTCTTTAGTTCATTTTAAAAGCATTGCTCCAGTTCTTAACGCTGGCACTCGAGTTACCAGAAAGAACACACTACTGCCAGGAAGTAAAACCCCACACTCCTCCTGTGTCCTGATCCCAGAACATAACTGCAGTCTTCTGCCACTATTTGCAAACTAATTTTACCAAGAGCACGCATTTTCTTCTCTTAATTTATGTTTTAATAAATTTTATCCAAATCTCAGAAAAATACATATCAAAATACAGCACTGGTATCATTCAAATGGGGACTGAAATGCTGTTCAGTTGAACAAAGGCAGGTAAAAAAAGTCAAGGAGCTGAGATACTGCAGAGGAAAGAAACCCTTTCCTTGAAAATGCTGAATTATCAAAAAAAACCAGTTTTTTTTTCAGGGGAAGAAGTGGAAGAGAGAAGAATAATCCAGCAAATTTGGTCTGGAAAGTTTTGAAGCTAAGGTTTGGCTACTGGAGTTTGAGGATAAAGAAATTGAGCTGAAACTGAAAATCTGCATGTTGTTCAGCTTTTGGATGTCAAAATATTTGACAGGGCTTTTAGTTTCTTTTGAAATATTTAATTTCAAAAAGTTCAAGGCTTAGGTACCATTTCCCACCCAGCAATAACTGAAAAGCAGTATGAACAAGAGAATCACCAGGAACAGTAATAAAAGGAGAACTGCAAAGGCAGACTGAGTTATTCAAACGATGTGAAGTTGATCCCAGTAGCAGCACCAGTATAAACATTATTTGAAGTGCCTGAAATCACTTTATTGAAGTCACAATCAGAGAAAAGGGCTCTAGATAATGAGCCTGACATCCTGTCTGGAATGATGCAAAAGAAGGCACACTATGGCTATAGTGTCAGCATGTTCATTTTGAGAGTTCACCTGATGTCAGCCTTAGGCCACTACCAAATCTCAGGGGGTGAGGTTGGGTTTCTGTTTGTTATATAGACAATTTATATCTGGAAAGCTGGCAAAGTGAAGTCCTCTTGCTACTGCTTTACTCAATTATCTGTTTGTAGCTTTATAGATCAGAGAATCCTAGAATGGTTTGGGTTGGAAGTGACCTCTGGAGCTCATCTAGTGCAACCCCCCTGCAGTGGGCAGGGACATCCCCAACTAGAGCAGCTTGCCCAGA
>VWZO01013595.1:0-10167 GCA_013396975.1 Bucco capensis
GGGAAGCCCTGGGATGTGCTGCCATGGGGCAATACTCTCCTAGCAGTGCTGGGAACAATTGCACTTCCACATCTTTTCCAACCTTAATGCCTTGATGTGACTCTAGGATATGCCCAGCTCCTTTCTCCCAGCCTGATCCCTGTATGGATGAATTTTGGGAATGAAACCTCTTGTGGCTTCTGTTGCAGTGAAGCTCTTGGAGCTGCTCAGCTCCTGTCTGGAGCTCTCAGTGCCACCTCCAGCCCTGCAGCTTCCCACTTGGATTCCATGCCCATCAAGATCTCTCCCAAGCAAAAGGGATTTCATGGCTTTTTCCCCCCCATTCCTTGCTGGGAGAAGGAAGGAGAAGGCAATCCTGCAGGCACAAGCTTGCCCTGCTGCACTTGCACTTGGCTAGAGGCTGGCAGGCAGCATATGGCCAGTAAAGCTCTGGAAAGCTTTCCAAGGGAAAGGGAGCAGGTGGTGATGCTGCTGGAAGGTTGGCATTTGGTGAGCTGGCAGGAGCCACAGGAGTTTGATTGCCTAAAAGGGAGAACATTTAACTTCCCAGTCATTGAGCAGGGAATGGGAGAGAGGGAATGTTCTTCCCCAGCAGCTCCAGAGCCTGGCAAGCAAAGCAACACAAGCACTGCTTGGGATTGTGCTGCTGGAAAAAACAACCCCAAAGTGCTGAGCTTTTTAACTCCTTCCACAAACCTGGAAGCTCCAAGGGATTTCCTTCTTGGTCTCCATGGCCCAAGACCTCCCCATCCAGCACCTCCAGCCCAGCCACAGGCAGCTTCTCCCCCCCAGGACAGGACAGGGAGAGCAGGAGATCTCTTTCCCCACCCCAGGACAGCACAAGGAAGGTCTGAGATGTCTTTTCCCCCCCAGGAAAGGATAAGGAGAGCAGGAGATGTGTTTTCCCACACCAGGACAGGACAAGGAAGCTCTGAGATGTCTTTTCCCCCCCAGGACAGGACAAGGAGAGCATGAGGTGAAGCAGCAGCTGACCTGTGGCTGAGCTGGGGATGGAGCATCCGGATGCTGGAGCAGGATCTGGCTCTGCTCTGGCCTGGAGGTCACCATGGTGCTGGCTGAGCCCACGAGCAGGTTGCTTCCATTCAGGGAGGAGGAGGAGGAAGAGGAGGATGCTGCCAAGCTGGCCTTCAGCCTCTGGCCAAGGACAAGAGGAGATGTCAGTGCACCTGTTCTCCAGGCTCACAAGCTTTAAGCAGGCTTTGGCTTGGAAAGGATCTTCAGGATCATCTAATTCCAACTATCCTGCCATGGGCAGGGAAGGCAGCAGCTCAGTGAGCTTAGGCTGGAGCAGAGGATGCTCAGGAGAGAGCTTAGCTCTCTCTGCAATTCCCTGCCAGGAGCTTGGAGCCAGCTGGGAATTGGGCTCCCAAGGAACAAGAGCAAAGAGCCTCTAGTTATCCCAGGGCAGGCTCAGCTTGGCCCTGAGGAAGCATTTGTTGCTCCAAGGGTTGTTGAGGCCTGTGCCAGGAGTGCCCAGGGCAGGGATGGAGTGCCCAGGGATAGCTGGAGGGTTTGGGATGTGCTCCTGAGGGCCAGGAGGTTAACAGTTGGACTCCATGACCTTGAAGGTGTCTTCCAAGCAGCCCAATTCCAACCCAACATCTCCTCTCTTGGCTCAGCCCTTCCTGGAGGCCAAGGAGAGCAGGAAATCTCTTTTCCCACCCCAGGACAGGACAAGGAAGCTCTGAGATCTCTTTTCCCACCCCAGGATAGGACAAGGAAGCTCTGAGATCTCTTTTCCCACACTAGGATAGGACAAGGAAGCTCTGAGATCTCTTTTCCCACCCCAGGATAGGACAAGGAAGCTCTGAGATCTCTTTTCCCACCCCAGGACAGGACAAGGAAGCTCTGAGATGATGCTGGAGAAGCTAGGGAAGCTCTGGGAGCACCAAGCATGGAGCTGACATCACTTCCACACTCACCAGTTTGGCTTCTGAGTGTCCTGGGAGTCCTGATGGAGAAATAGCTCCAGTGCTGCTCAGGGGGGGCCCAGGAATCCCTGGAATGTTGGGCACCATGGCCACTGGCCTAGCCAGCTAGGGAGGAAAAGGAAAGACAGGAGAAGGCTTGGAAGCTGAGGAGCTGTGGGACCTCAAGGCAATTCCTTCCTAATTGCTGAGCTCTAAGTGAAGCTGAGGCCTGCAGACACATCCTTTGGGAGCAAGCTTCCTTCCCTTCCCTCCTGGAGAGCTTCATCCCACCAGGATAGCACAGGGAGGGGATGAGGTGGAATGTTCCCAGCAGGAAGAGGATGTGAGCTGTCCTGTATCCCAGCTGCTCCTGCCTAGCATCCTTGGCAAGCCTTGGGCTGCCTTGGAGCATCTGCTGGTGCCAAGCAAGCTGCAAAAGCTTGCAGGGAAAAGCTTGCTATTCCAATGGGAAGCAGCTCAGCAGCCAGAGCTCAGCTCCCAAGCTCTGGCTCCATGGCAGGAGCCATCTGGCCCTTCCCAGACTTTAGTGTCCTCTAGGTGCCATCTGCACTTGGATTGCTCAGCTCCATCCTCCTCCTCCAACTCTTTCCAAGCCTGGATTGTACAGAGAGGAGCTGGGAAAGGGAGGAATTCTTATCCAATCCTCCCTGCAAGGATTTGCTCACCGAGATGACTGAAGGCATCTGCACAGCAGGCCCAGGGAGCACAGGCATGGATTGTCCATTGGGAAGCTGAACCACCAGGGGAAGGGAACCTGTGGGAGAGCTGCAGGAACAACAAGTCAACTCCTGAGGGATGCATCCTGCTTTTCCAGCCTCTCCTGGCACAGCTTGCAGGGAGCTGGAGGGGGAAATGAGCTCTGGGGAGTGGATTTGGTTTGTCCTTGATCTGAGAGGGAACTCAGCCTCTGGCACATTGAGGGGATCTGGGATGGAGAGGGAGGAAAGCATCCCTGGAAACAAGGAGAGGGAGGAAAGCATCCCTGGAAACAAGGAGAGGGAGGAAAGCATCCCTGGAAATAAGGAGAGGGAGGAAAGCATCCTTGGAAACAGGGAGAGGGAGGAAAGCATCCCTGGAAACAAGGAGAGGGAGGAAAGCATCCCTGGAAACAAGGAGAGGGAGGAAAGCATCCCTGGAAATAAGGAGAGGGAGGAAAGCATCCCTGGAAACAAGGAGAGGGAGGAAAGCATCCCTGGAAACAAGGAGAGGGAGGAAAGCATCCCTGCAAGCCAGTTGTTCCCAGAGGAGCCCAGGGATGGGGCTGGATGAGCCTGGAGCAGGGCAGCAGGATGCAGGAGAGGTGCCAGCAGCTGCCAGCTCCAGGCACTACCAATTCCAAGCCCTTTGGGCTTGTTTGGAACACCACAAACTGCACTCAAAAGCCAACTGGGAAGTCTCCAAGCAATCCTAAACTTCCAAGTGTCTTGTCAAGCTCCCTGGATCCATGCTTTCCTCTCTCCCCACGGTGCCAGGTGATGCCTCATTGCCTTCCAGAGTGCTCCAGAGCTGCTGCTGCCTGCAATTCCACTTTGCTGGAGACAAGGCTGCTGGGATCAGAGCCTGGGATGCTCCAGCAAGCAAGCACAGCAGCAGGAATTGCCTGGCAAGCTGCTCCTCAAGGAGCTTCCTTAGGGATGCTCAGGATGTTGGGATCAGAGCCTGGGATGCTCCAGCAAGCAGGGAAGCACAGGAGCAGGGATTGCCTTCCTTAGGGATGCTAGGATGTTGGGATGAGAGCCTGGGATGCTCCAGCAAGCAAGCAAGCACAGGAGCAGGGATTGCCTTCCTTAGGGATGCTAGGATGTTGGGATCAGAGCCTGGGATGCTCAATTAACCAGACACAGCAGCGAGGATTGCCTGGCAAGCTTTGTTGTGCTCCTGGAGCAGCTTCCTTAGGGAATGGCAGGATGTTTGGGAGCTAGCAGGAGGAAGGAGGAGCTGGAGAAGCCTTACCCCAGGTGCCTGGAGGCAGGAGGAGCCTGGGTGATGACAGAGGTGGGCGAGGGCAGCGTGGGCTGCAGGGGCTCACAGGCCAGGGCCAGCGGCAGCGAGCCTGGCCGCACGATGGCTGGGGTTGGAGCAGCCAGGATAACAGCCTTGGATGGGATCTCCTGCAGTGGATAAGGAGGCAAAAGAGACACACAAACACCTCTGGGAGTTCTCAGCTAGCCAAGGAGCTCAGCAGCATCCTGGGGTGTGCAGAGAGATACTTTGGGAAGGTGGGAGCTGTGTGTGTGCTCAGCTAGCTAAGGGAGGGATTGTCCTTACTTTGGGCTCCTTAAGGAGGATATGGAGGTGCTGGAGAATATCCAGGGAAAGGTCTGGAGTTGCTGAGGAGCTGCTGAGCAGCAGCTTTCCTTGCTTAGGCACTGGAGCAGAGCATCCCTAGGGATGTAGAACACTGCAGCTGCAGTGCTGGGCTCAGCTTTGGGCTCCTTGGGATGCTCCCAGCTGCAGTGCTGGGCTCAGCTTTGGGCTCCTTGGGATGCTCCCAGCTGCAGTGCTGGGCTCAGCTTTGGGCTCCTTGGGATGCTCCCAGCTGCAGTGCTGGGCTCAGCTTTGGGCTCCTTGGGATGCTCCCAGCTGCAGTGCTGGGCTCAGCTTTGGGCTCCTTGGGATGCTCCCAGCTGCAGTGCTGGGCTCAGCTTTGGGCTCCTTGGGATGCTCCCAGCTGCAGTGCTGGGCTCAGCTTTGGGCTCCTTGGGATGCTCCCAGCTGCAGTGCTGGGCTCAGCTTTGGGCTCCTTGGGATGCTCCCAGCTGCAGTGCTGGGCTCAGCTTTGGGCTCCTTGGGATGCTCCCAGCTGCAGTGCTGGGCTCAGCTTTGGGCTCCTTGGGATGCTCCCAGCTGCAGTGCTGGGCTCAGCTTTGGGCTCCTTGGGATGCTCCCAGCTGCAGTGCTGGGCTCAGCTTTGGGCTCCTTGGGATGCTCCCAGCTGCAGTGCTGGGCTCAGCTTTGGGCTCCTTGGGATGCTCCCAGCTGCAGTGCTGGGCTCAGCTTTGGGCTCCTTGGGATGCTCCCAGCTGCAGTGCTGGGCTCAGCTTTGGGCTCCTTGGGATGCTCCCAGCTGCAGTGCTGGGCTCAGCTTTGGGCTCCTTGGGATGCTCCCAGCTGCAGTGCTGGGCTCAGCTTTGGGCTCCTTGGGATGCTCCCAGCTGCAGTGCTGGGCTCAGCTTTGGGCTCCTTGGGATGCTCCCAGCTGCAGTGCTGGGCTCAGCTTTGGGCTCCTTGGGATGCTCCCAGCTGCAGTGCTGGGCTCAGCTTTGGGCTCCTTGGGATGCTCCCAGCTGCAGTGCTGGGCTCAGCTTTGGGCTCCTTGGGATGCTCCCAGCTGCAGTGCTGGGCTCAGCTTTGGGCTCCTTGGGATGCTCCCAGCTGCAGTGCTGGGCTCAGCTTTGGGCTCCTTGGGATGCTCCCAGCTGCAGTGCTGGGCTCAGCTTTGGGCTCCTTGGGATGCTCCCAGCTGCAGTGCTGGGCTCAGCTTTGGGCTCCTTGGGATGCTCCCAGCTGCAGTGCTGGGCTCAGCTTTGGGCTCCTTGGGATGCTCCCAGCTGCAGTGCTGGGCTCAGCTTTGGGCTCCTTGGGATGCTCCCAGCTGCAGTGCTGGGCTCAGCTTTGGGCTCCTTGGGATGCTCCCAGCTGCAGTGCTGGGCTCAGCTTTGGGCTCCTTGGGATGCTCCCAGCTGCAGTGCTGGGCTCAGCTTTGGGCTCCTTGGGATGCTCCCAGCTGCAGTGCTGGGCTCAGCTTTGGGCTCCTTGGGATGCTCCCAGCTGCAGTGCTGGGCTCAGCTTTGGGCTCCTTGGGATGNGAGCCTGGGATGCTCCAGCAAGCAAGCACAGCAGCAGGAATTGCCTGGCAAGCTGCTCCTCAAGGAGCTTCCTTAGGGATGCTCAGGATGTTGGGATCAGAGCCTGGGATGCTCCAGCAAGCAGGGAAGCACAGGGGCAGGGATTGCCTTCCTTAGGGATGCTAGGATGTTGGGATGAGAGCCTGGGATGCTCCAGCAAGCAAGCAAGCACAGGAGCAGGGATTGCCTTCCTTAGGGATGCTAGGATGTTGGGATCAGAGCCTGGGATGCTCAATTAACCAGACACAGCAGCGAGGATTGCCTGGCAAGCTTTGTTGTGCTCCTGGAGCAGCTTCCTTAGGGAATGGCAGGATGTTTGGGAGCTAGCAGGAGGAAGGAGGAGCTGGAGAAGCCTTACCCCAGGTGCCTGGAGGCAGGAGGAGCCTGGGTGATGACAGAGGTGGGCGAGGGCAGCGTGGGCTGCAGGGGCTCACAGGCCAGGGCCAGCGGCAGCGAGCCTGGCCGCACGATGGCTGGGGTTGGAGCAGCCAGGATAACAGCCTTGGATGGGATCTCCTGCAGTGGATAAGGAGGCAAAAGAGACACACAAACACCTCTGGGAGTTCTCAGCTAGCCAAGGAGCTCAGCAGCATCCTGGGGTGTGGAGAGAGATACTTTGGGAAGATGGGAGCTGTGTGTGTGCTCAGCTGGCTAAGGGAGGGATTGTCCTTACTTTGGGCTCCTTAAGGAGGATATGGAGGTGCTGGAGAATATCCAGGGAAAGGTCTGGAGTTGCTGAGGAGCTGCTGAGCAGCAGCTTTCCTTGCTTAGGCACTGGAGCAGAGCATCCCAAGGGATGTAGAACACTGCAGCTGCAGTGCTGGGCTCAGCTTTGGGCTCCTTGGGATGCTCCCAGCTGCAGTGCTGGGCTCAGCTTTGGGCTCCTTGGGATGCTCCCAGCTGCAGTGCTGGGCTCAGCTTTGGGCTCCTCACTCCCTGCCAGAAGGCCATGGAGGTGCTGGAGTGTGGCCAGAGAAGGGCAAGGCAGCTGGGGAAGGCTCTGGAGCTGCTGAGGAGCAGCTGAGGGCACTGGGCTTGCTTAGGCTGGAGCAGAGGAGGCTGAGGGGAGAGCTTGTGGCTCTGCAAGTCCCTGGCAGGAGCTTGGAGCCAGCTGGGAATTGGGCTCCTAAGGAACAAGAGCAAAGAGCCTCCAGTTGGCCCAGGGCAGGCTGAGCTTGGCCCTGAGGAAGCATTTGTTGCTGCAAGGGTTGTTGAGGCCTGTGCCAGGCTGCCCAGGGCAGGGATGGAGTGCCCAGGGATGCCTGGAGGGCTTGGGGAGCCCTGGGATGTGCTGCCATGGGGCAGTGGCATCACTAGGGAACAGCTGAGCTCCATCAGCTTTGCTTTTCCTATCTAAACAAGCTCAGCTTGGCAGGGAAGTGGAATCAGGGAATGTGAAGAGGTTGGAAGGGACCTCTGGAGATCATCCAGGGATGGAGAAGGAGAGGACATCCTCAGGGAGTGAGATGTACCTTGTCTTTGCTGTGTGGGGAGCCTGGGCTGGATGTGGGGCTCTCTGGGGGGGATGAATCCACTTCCACTGGCTCTTCCTCCTTGATCTTGATGTCTGGGGTAGAAGGCAAGGACATATCCAAGGCTCCAGCACTCTGCAGGGAGAACACAGGCAGGGATTGCAAGGCCAGCTGAGCTCCAATTGCTGCTGCTCCCAGACCAAGAACTCCAGCTCAGGAACTCTTGCCAAAGGCTTAGGATTGATCAGGAGCAGCTGGGAGCTGGAGGCTCTTCATCCCAAACCTCTTGCCTTGATGTCATCTCCACCCCAAACCTCTTCCCTTGATGTCACCTCCATCCCCAACCTCTTCCCTTGATGTCACCTCCATCCCAAACCTCTCCTCACACAGCACAGGTTCCCAAACCCCAATCCCTCTGGATTCCTTCCCTGCCAGAGCTGGAAAGCCTTGGCTACCTCAGCCTGAAGGATTTGGTGAGCAAAAGCAAACCAAGAGTGATTCCTCAGCTCTGAGCATCCCAATCCAAGCCAACCAGATGCCTCCAGCTGGCTCCCTGCCATCTCCTTCCCAGTTTAACCAGTTCAGCACTTGGCTGGCTGATGGGGAGACAGGGAGAAGCTGAGCAAGGAGCCAGCTCTGGAAGGAGAGGAGATTGGAGCTAGGAGCAGGGAGCAGATGCTGTGAGCTCAGAGCCTTGCAGGCTCCAGCAGAGCTCACAAATCACTTGGAGCCAGGAGAAACTCTTCCCTAAATCAGCCCTGACAGCTGTTTGTCCAAGCTGCTCTCCTCTCCTTCCTTCCCTCAGCAATTCCAGAGCTTGCCTTGCCTTTCCCTCATCCTGCTGCTGATGTTTGTGTCCTAGCATCCAACCTCCTCCTCCTCCTCTTGTCCTGCTGCTGTTTTGTCCTAGCATCCAACCTCTGGAAAAGAGGGAAAGCTGAGGCAGGAAAGGGTCAATTTGGGCAGGGAGGGATGATGTTTTGTTGCTCTCAGCCTGGGCTGAGGCTCCTGGGAGTTACTACCTGCAGCAACTCTTTTCCTCTCCTCTTAAAGCTGCTGCTGGTGCCTTGGGAATCACAAAGGAGAAGGGATTAACATGCAGGCAAGTTTGGGAAGAGCTGCCAAATGCCTCCAGGGATGCTCCTGCTGTGTGCCTGTGGTTTTAATGAAGGATGCTAAGTGTGGAAGAGACCACCCTTGGAATAAAGGACAAAGAGACAGCAGCTCAGTGAGAAAGCAGCTGGGCATCAGCATTCCAGCTGGGCATGGATGCTCCAGGAGGAAAAACACTTTCCTGAAGCTCTGAGGAAGGCTTGGATGTGGCTAAGTGTTGAAAGCATCTCAGTTCTCAGCAGGTTGGGGCAGTGAGAAAGCAGCTGGGCATTAGCATCCCAGCTGGGCAGGGATATCCTAGGAAGTCTGAACCTCTCTTTCCTCCAAACCTAAGCTTCCCAGCAGCATCCCAGCTGGGCAAGGATATCCTAGGAAGTCTGAACCTCTCTTTCCTCCAAACCTTGTTTGCCTGGCAGGATTCTGACTGCAGTGGAGTTAGAGGAAAAAGAAAGGGAATGATGCTAATAATGCCAATTATGACTGGAGGAGCTGGCTGGGCTTAGCTCCAAAGCCACTGGCTAGACAAATCCCTTTCCAGGAGAAACCACAAAGGCAACCTGCTGGAATCCAAAAGGCAAACAGAGAATTCCCTGAGGCTAAAGCACTCCACAGTTTCTCCAGCCCATCCTGGGGAGCTTAGAGCACTGAGGAAGAGCTCCATTTGGATCTTCAGGAGCAGGAAAGGTTGCAGTTTGCATCTGTAATTCCTTCCCTTTGCCCAGCTCCAGGGGCAGGAGATTTCCAGAGTTCTCTCCTTGGCTTTGCTGAGCTGGGTGCTTGCTTCCCAAAGCATTATCCCTTAAGGATGCTGAGCTGGGTGCTTGCTTCCCAAAGCATTATCCCTTAAGGATGCTGAGCTGGATCCTTGCTTCCCAAGGCATTATCCCTTAAGGATGCTGAGCTGGATCCTTGCTTCCCAAAGCATTATCCCTTAAGGATGCTGAGCTGGGTGCTTGCTTCCCAAAGCATTATCCCTTAAGGATGCTGAGCTGGGTGCTTGCTTCCCAAAGCATTATCCCTTAAGGATGCTGAGCTGGGTGCTTGCTTCCCAAAGCATTATCCCTTAAGGATGCTGAGCTGGGTCCTTGCTTCCCAAGGCATTATCCCTTAAGGATGCTGAGCTGGATCCTTGCTTCCCAAAGCATTATCCCTTAAGGATGCTGAGCTGGGTGCTTGCTTCCCAAGGCATTATCCCTTAAGGATGCTGAGCTGGGTGCTTGCTTCCCAAAGCATTATCCCTTAAGGATGCTGAGCTGCCCAGGGAAGCTCTTAGGGAATTTGGGCTCAGCTCCAGCCTCACCTAAGAGCCAAGGTGTTTCCACACTTAGTTTTCCCACTGGAGCAGCTCCATCCCTACTTCCCAACACCTCCCCAGCCCCAGCTTCCTTCCTCCCTTGCCTTTTTCTCCTCCTCTTCCGTGGCTTTCTTGAATTCCTGCTCAAAGGAAGTGGCCAGCTCGTGGAAGAGTCCAACTTCCTCACAATTCTTCAGGAATCGAGTTGGGGTTGGAGTCTGATCTGTTGGGAAGAGCAAAGAGCTGTTCAACAGGGGCTGGAAAAGTCCTTTCCAGCAGCTCCATCCCATGAGAGCATCCTGGGAAGGGCATGGCCTAGCCCAAGGAATGGGAAAGGAAAAGGGAAAGAAAGAAATAAAAAAGAAAAATGCAATAAGCAAAGATTCAGAAAGAATAAAAAAGCCAAGAAATAGAAAAACTGGAGAGATAAGAGGAAAGAGGAGGGAAGGGAAGGGAAGGGAAGGGAAGGGAAGGGAAGGGAAGGGAAG
>VWZO01013595.1:23042-46833 GCA_013396975.1 Bucco capensis
TCAGCCCAACAAGCTCCTAATTAACCCTTCATTAAGCAGCAGGGCTCAGCACCATCAGGCTCCTAATTAACCCTTCATTAAGCAGCAGGGCTGAGCAGGATGGAGCCCAGCAGCCTTGCAGGATGCTGCTGGAAGCTCAAGTTGCTTTGCCAGAGGCTTCAGGAGCATTTTCTTCCCCCCCTTCAGCTGCAGGATTTGTGGGGAGGTACAGGGAAACCTTTGGCATCCAGGCTGGGCTTTGGAAAAGAAGGGAATTTCCACAAGGAGCTGCCAGGGATGTGGTTGTGAGGTTTGAGCCCCACACATAGACACACACAAAACGTGCTTGAAATGCAAAGAGCCAGAGCCTGGCTAGCCAGAGGAATGACAAAAGGACTTTGCACTTCCAGGAAAGGCTGCTATTAAATAATATTTAAGTCTTAATTAGATTTTAAAGCAGCTATTTTCTATTAGAGCCCCCCCCCCCAAAAAAAAATCAAGGCAGGGAAGCAGCTCTCTTACAGCACTTTTGTAGTTAAAGGTCTGTCAACATTTCCAGCTGAAAGCTTCATTTCTAGGGGGGTTTCTAATTTGCTCATAAAAATTCATTCTCCACTAGAACTTGGCAGAGGAAGAGCTCAGCCTAGGAGCAATATTTTTTATGATCCAATTTGGTTGCAATTGGTTTGGCCATTTTTTAAGTTATAGGAGTGTTAAAAAACCCACAACCCCCCCCCAAAGCTTGCCTGTTTTCAGCTGCTTTCTCAAGCTGCACAAAAAATGAGCTTTTTCCTTCCTCCCCCAAAAAAATCCCTGCAGCAAGAGGTGGAATTGGGGAGGGAGAAGTCAGATGAATTCCTTCTCTCTTGCTGCTAACAAAGCTTCCTTGGCTATCTAGAGAGGTTTGGGGAGCATCTGCAGCCTCTTGGTGCTCAAATGCAGCTGCAACAAGCTCTTGTAATTGGGAATAAATCATTAAGTAGAGGAAGGGAAAATCCCTGCTTGGCTTGCAATTGGTTTGGCCATGGGCAAGTTCAAGCTCACAGCAACCTTGCTGCCTTCTCAAGCTTAGGAGGAGCTCTTGCCCTCCCCAAAATCCCTGCAGCCAGAGGGTGGGAGGAACTGGGGAGGGAGAAGTCACATGAATTCCTTGTCTCTTGTTGCTAACAACCTCCAAGAGTCACTCTAACCAACAAGAGTCACCCCAATTCCCCAAGAGCTACTATAAACCCCCCAGGAGTCACTCTAGTCCCCAAAAAGTCACCCCAAGCCCCAGGAGTTACTCTAACCAACAAGAGTCACCCCAACCTCCCAAGAGCTACTAGAAGCCCCAAGAGTCACCCCAAATCGCCAAGAGTCACCCCAAATCGCCAAGCTTTCCTTTGCCACCTGGAAAGGTTTGGGCAGCATCTGCAGCCTCTTGGCTGGAGATGGAGGGAAAATAAATGCTGGGGATAGAGGGAAAATAAATGCTGGGGATAGAGGGAAAATAAATGCTGGGGATAGAGGGAAAATAAATGCTGGGGATAGAGGGAAAATAAATGCTGGGGATAGAGGGAGGGGAAAAATGCAGCTGCAAAAAGCTCTTTTAATTGGGAATAAATAATTAACTAGAGGATGGCAAAAAAAACCCCACCAACCACCTCCTGCATGCCTGGCAAAAGCCCTTTCCCACCAAGCTGTTTCTCTGTAGGATTTCATTCCAGCTCCCCATAAAACACCCAAAAAGCTGCAGCTGTGCAGAGAGAGAGGAGATGGAGGCAGCCAGGAATTCCTGACTGCAGAGCTTCAGCCCTTTCCTTCTTTTTCCCTCCCCCTCCCTCCTCATTTCCAAAGCTGCAAAGAGCTGAGGAGTTTATGGCTGAGCTCCTGCAGTCACTTGGGTGCAGTAGGGAGCAAGCAGGGATGTGACTCTGCATGCTAATGGCAGGCTCAGCTGGCCTCAAGCAGCACACAACACTCCAAAAGCTTAGCAAAAGGGAGGATTCTCCCTCCCTCCTCTCCCAGAACAACTCCACAGGGAAAGGAGACACAGCTTGACCTTGTAGGCTGTGTTTGGAGCTGCTGCTCTGGCTGAGGAAACAGCTAGCTCTGTGCTTGGGCTTCCTAGGGATGAGCCTCAGGGTATCCTGCAGAGCTGAGCTTGTGTCTGGGCTGGGATTTCAGGAGAAGCAGCACATGGAGAAGGTTGCAAGAGAGCTTTAAGGTCATTGTTAATCAACCAGCTCAGCCATGTTCCTCTCCAGGCCTTCCCAACCCTTCCAGCCATGGATGGGCACTCCATCCCTGCCCTGGGCAGCCTGGCACAGGCCTCAGCAACCACAAACTGTTCCTCAGGGCCAAGCTAAACCTCCCTGAGGCTCTTTCCTCTTCTCCTTGTTCCTTGGGAGAAGAGCCCAATTCCCAGCTGGCTCCAAGCTCCTGGCAGGGACTTGCAGAGAGAGCTAAGGTCTCCCCTGAGCATCCTCTGCTCCAGCCTAAGCAATCCCAGTGCCCTCAGCTGCTCCTCAGCACATTCCAGACCCTTCCCCACCTTCCTTGCCCTTCTCTGGATGTTCTCCAGCATCTCCATGTCCTTCTGGGAGGGAGTGAGGAGCCCAAAGCTGAGCCCAGCACTGGAGCTGCAGTGTTCTGCATCCCTAGGGATGCTCCTAGAGGAGCAAACAGGCCAAGAGCTGAGCTCCCTGGATGCAAGGGAGGAGGTTTGGAAGCCTCCTCAGCAGCTCCAGAGCCTTCCCCAGCTGCCTTGCCCTTCCCTGGCCACACTCCAGCACCTCCATGTCCTTCTGGGAGCGAGGGACTCTCCATCAGGCTCTAACTTGCTGTCCATCCTGCCCCAGAAGCCTGGAAGGGGAAGTTGCAAGGCACTCCCTTGTCTCCCAAGCCTTGCTGCCTGCCACCATCCAGCGTGGCACTCAGCTGGCTCCTGCCTCATGAAATCCATGGCTCTCAGGAGCCTGAATTCCTCAGGCAAACCACCCCAAGTGCAGTGCCACCCAGCTCCTCCTGCCAGGACACTAACAACTTCTCCTGGAGGACAGGATGGCATCTTGCCTCCTGGGCAAGCTGCTGTGGGTGTCCCTGCTGGAGCAGGGGGAGCTTGGACTGGATGATTCCCAGAGATCCCTTGGGATGGGGGGGCTTCTTCCACCTCTTTTGAAGCACAGCAGCTCCTCTTGGAACACTTGTGCTCCCAGGGAGGACAGTCAGCCACTGGCACAACCTGCTGAGACACTTGCAGGCCTCATCCCACCACATCCTTCTGGGAGCTGATCCCTACCTGCAACCATGGCTGAAGACACATGGCTACCACTCCCAGCTCAGGCTAGCCCATCCCTGGGGATGGGTACCTCCTGGACCACTGGGAAGTGATGGTGCCTGCTGCAGCATCTGAGCAAAAAACCTCCAAGCTCAGAACTTCTTCAGCAGGCCAGAGAATGATTTCTTTCCCCCTCCTTCCCTTTTCTTTGGTGCTTTATTGTTTCCTCTTATCTTTTCATCTAATAGAAATAATGTTTATGGCATGGAAGCCTCAGCATCACTTGGCATTTAACCAACCTCCCGAGCAGTTTATTGCTTTGTATACTCTGCTGCCATCACCATTAGCCCTTTAAATCTCTATTGCTTCAGTAAAATATGAGGCAACAAATGGCTCTGGCCATTGGCTGCAGCTTGGGGCTGAAGCTGAGGCCTTGTGGAGCTTGTCTCATCCAAATAAATAGGGATTATTCCGTTCAGATCAGGCCTGGGGGCAAGAGGAGGGGAAGAAAGCAAGAGCTCTGTTCTCTTTTCCTCTCCTCATCACTTCCCAGTGGTCCAGGAGGTGCCCATCCCCAGGGATGGGCTAGCCTGAGCTGGGAGTGGTAGCCATGTGTCTTCAGCCATGGTTGCAGGTAGGGATCAGCTCCCAGAAGGATGTGGTGGGATGAGGCCTNTGTGCTCCTGAGGGCCAGGGGGTTAACAGTGCTGGTTAACTCCAGCATCCCCAAGCTCTCTTCCAACCTCAATGCCTCTAACTCCATGTTACAAGGAAGATCTAATGGCAGACATCCCAAAACCTCCATCTCCCTTGCAGACCTTTGCTCTAGATGCCTAAGACACAACACCCAAGCTCTTCATTACCTAGTGTTATTGAGTCAGAGCTAGTTTAGCAGCAGCTCCAGAGAAGCTTCCCTGAGCAGATTCCAGGAGACATCTCCTGGAAGCTTCCCAGTCTCAACTCCTCAAGGTCTTGTGCAGAGATTTGGGAGGCAAGGCCCTAGCTCTGTGCTGATGGAGACAAAACTGGTGCCCCTGGCCTCTGCTAGAAGCAAGCAAGCTCAGCAGTGACCTTGACAAGAATGTTTTTGGGGAGTTAAAAGTGGTGGATTTGGAAAGCAGCTGTGCCAGGGCAAAACTCCCTTGTTGGGATGAGATCCCAGAGAGAGAATTCCCAAAATAACAAGCCTTCAAGACCTAGCAACCACAACATGTTTACAGAGCCAGGGCAGGCACTGGCCTGGGGGCTACAGCTGGGTTATTTCTGGCACTCATTCCTTCTCCTTCTATCCCTGGAAAGTTAAGCTTGGGAGCCTTTTCCTACAGAGGAAGAGGGGGGAAAAGGAGAAAAAACAGAGGATGGAGAAGAGAAGATGTGGCTGGAAGCAACTCCAGAGGGAAAGCAGCAGGTGATGCTCCCAAGAAACTCCCCTGGGAAGCAGAAGAATTCTTTGTTGCCTCAATGAAAGGAGGAAAAATCACCAGGAATCCTCTCCAGTCTGCTGCCCAGCCCAGTTTGGCTCTCCAGATGGATCACTGGGGAGGGATCCTCCCCTGCTTGCTGCCCCAGGAGCTCATCCCAGCATCCAGGAGCTCACCAAATCCTCCTAAACCCACGGGAATCCCCCACAAGAGCAGGAATCTGCAGGGATAAACCACACCAATGGGTTAGGGATAGGATCCAAGCTTTAGCAAGGAGAGATGCTGGAGGCAGGGAGGTGAAAGGACTCAGCTCATAACACCCAAGAGGCTCAACCAGCACCACTTTCCCATTCCAATGGTTTTTTTCTCCTAAGCAAAATGCAGCTAAAGCTCTTCAAGAGGGGAAAAAAAGCCTGAATCCTACAAGGAAGCTTCCCTCTGCCCTGGTTTGGATCTGGGCACAATGCATCGTGTGCTGGGAGCAGGAAGGCAGCACAGCTCAGGGGTGGATTTCACAGGATCACAGTACAGATTAGGGGTTGGAATGGCCCTGGAAAGATCATCCAGTGCAACCCCCCTGCCAGAGCAGGAGCACCTAGACCAGCTCACCACTAGTCACAGGCTCCAGTTAGACTCTGCTCCACTGACCACAACTCTCTGGGCTCTGTCCTTCAGCCAGTTCCCAATCCATACTTCTGAAGTTTGGCAATGAGGATACCATGGAAAGCTTGGTTAAAGTCAAGAAAAACACATCCATTGCCTTCCCCTCACCTAGTTATGCCATCAGAAAAGATTTAGGTGAGATAAAATCAGATTGCCATACCCAAAGCTCCAAAAGCACAGAGCCTGAGGGGAGCTGGGAGCACTCAGCAGCCAGGGGGAAGAATCAGGATGGTTGTGCAATGGGCAGAGCTGGGAGCATCCCTTGGGTTTGCAGGAATGAAGGGAGCTAGGTGCAGCCACCTGAGGCTCTGGGGAGGAAGGCTTCCCTTGGCCTTGCTGAGGAGCTGAAGCACAGCAGCTTGGCAAGGCCAAGAAGCTTTAGTGCCTGAGCTGCTGAGGAAACAATGCAGCACATGCTGCAGAGGTCAAGGCCTGCAGACAGCTGCTGGCCACCAGCCCCCTCCCCAAACCCTAAGCCCTTCCAATTCAGGGTTATTTTTAAGCTCCAAAGCTCTCAGCTGTGCAATCACCCACAGGGATCCCAATTGGACTCCATTTAACCCAGAAAGCAAAGCTGACCCCCAAGGTTTAACTGAGTTGCTGCTGATTCCATGAGGATCTGGACCTCAGTGGGGAGAAGGATTTGGAAAGGCTCTTAAAGACCTTCAGCAGGGAGCTTGATGGAGAGGGGAGAAAGAAAGAGGTGTAGCAGGGAGCAGGCAGAGCTCAGGGCTCTGTGTGTCTAACTAGCCCAAAGCACTGCTAAGGGATCACAGCATCAGGAAGGTTGGCAGAGAGCTCTAAGCTCCTCCAGCCCAAGCATCCCTATCCCCCCTCCCAGGTCCCTCACCCTAAGGAGAGCAGCTAGATGTTCCTTCAGCCCCTCCAGGGATGGAAACTCCAGCACCTCCCTGGGCCAAGCCTGAACAAGCCTTGCAGGGAAGAAATTCATCTTTCTATCTAATCTAAACCTCCCCTGGGGCAACTTGAGGCCTCTCCCTGCTAACCCTGCACAAGACACCTACCCCCAGCTCACTGCAAGCTCCTGGCAGGGAGCTGCAGAGAGAGCTAAGCTCTGCCCTGAGCCTCCTCTGCTCCAGATTAAGCAAGCCCAGTGCCCTCAGCTGCTCCTCTAGAGCCTTCCCCAGCTGCCTTGCCCTTCTCTGGCCACACTCCAGCACCTCCATGTCCTTCTGGGAGGGATGAGGAGCCCAAAGCTGAGCTCCTGCTGCTCTCACTAGTGCTGAGCCAGGCCAGGATGCTCTTAGCTTGCTTGGCCACCAGGGCACTCTGCTGCCTCATGCTCAGGCAACTCTCAAGCAGCATGCCCAGCTCCTTCTGTGTCAAGCACTGTGCCCCAAGCCTAGAGCCTTCCTGGGCTTCTTGTGCCCCAAGTGCAGCACCTTGGGGAAGCTAATCCCATGGATGCATCTTCTCCAGCTCCCTCTCCCTCCTAGCTTGGTGTCATCTGCAAATTCCTGAGGGTGCAACTCCATCTCCTCACCCACATCACTGAGAGAGACACTGAGCAGAGCTGAGGCCTCAGCACTAAGCCCTGGGGAACATCACTGGTGAGCAGGCAGCACCTGGATTGAGTATCAGTGAGCACTGTGACTTGGAGCAAGCCAGCAAACCCCCAGAGAGCTGCCAACTTGGAGAGGAAGCATTGAAGCATCATTAGTTCAAGGCCTGGCTCTAGCTTGGAGAGGTGGTGAAGGACCTTCACCATCCAGCTTGATGGAGAGAAGAGAGGAGAAAAAGCTGTGCAGAAAGCACTCGACCTGCAGGTCGAGCTCAGGGCAATGTGTTTAACTAGCCCAAAGCAGGCAAAGCCCTAGAGAGCTCCCCAACTTTCTGCCTAACAAACCAACCCAGGAACAAGCTGCAGAGGCTGGAAGCTGAACAAAGATTTTCACCTAGACACAAGGCATCATTTTGGCTTGCCTTCCCTTATCAAATGAACAACTAAAACCAACTTCAGCACAAAGGTTGCAGTGGAGGTTTTTTTCCCCCCAGGTTTTCCATCCAGCTTGGCTCATCATTCCTGCAAGGCCTGGCTCTGCCTTGAAGAGCTGGTGAAGGACATTGGAAGGGAGACAAAAAGCAGCCTGCAGGAGGGGTCAGGGGAGATGCCAATGAATCATCCTGCTCTGAATTACCCCCAGCTTCCCCCATTCCCCATATTAAGATGAAGAATTGGCAGAATTATCCAGAAGCAACAGTCTGGAACAGGCAGGCAGGGAAGGAAAAAAAAAAAAAGGCAAGAAAGAAGAGGAAGCAAACCCCTTGGAAGATGTCATTTGTGGGAGATTGGGGAGAGATGGCATTTCAATCCATTGTTGTTTGCCTTAATTGCTTGTTGGAAGGCGATTTGCAGCCTTGTAGGATGGAAGTTCCCCACCTCATTAAGTGCTCAAATACAGCTAATCCATTTGAGAAATGGCTTGCCCAATTTCACAGGCAAAGAAGTGCCAGATAAAAAGCAGCCTAGCAAGGAAAAGAAGAGGCAGCAACATCACCTGCAAGCACACTCAAAACGCTGTGCATGAGCCCAGAGCCTCACAATGCCAAAAAAAAAGGAGATGCCTCAATCCCCAAAGGAGCTTTTTAGGACTTCTTTCTGCCCTCTAAAAAGCAAAAGGTGCCAGAATTCACCTGCAGCCCCAGAGGAGGCAGAAGGAGCTTGGATTGCAGTCAAGAGCCCTCCCCTAAACACACAGACACAGCTCCCAAAGGCATCCCACTTTGCTTTCCTGGCTCCAGCTCTTGGCTCTTCAGTTGCCAAAGTGGCTGAAGAGCACTTCATTCCCTAATTAAAAGCCACAATTCCATCCTCTTCCTCCTCCTCCTCCAAACCCAATTCTCCCTAGGCTTACACTTCCCCAGAAGCTCCAGTTTCAAGCAGCAGGAATTGCCCAAATCTTCCCTGTTGCTCCCATGCAAAGGGAGAGAGCCCAAAACCAACTTGGATTTGGGAAAGGAGCAGCTTGATGGCACAAAAAAACACCAAGAGCAAGCATCACTTGCCCTAGGAACAGGACTTTGGGAAAGCTGTAGCCAACTCTATCCATGGAGGGGAAAAACCTCACAATGGAGCTTTATATATCTCTCTATATTTATTTATTTATTCCTTTTACAAGCCCAAAATAACCTTGTGGCAGTTTGGGGCTTGGCACAACATGAACTGTCACATTCTCAGCTGCTTTCTGGACTGTGCTCCAAGCACTAACTTATCCTGATGGCAAATAAGGAATAGCTGGGCTTGGAGGACAGGGGAGAGAGGACAGAAGCTACCTAATCATCAAACCTAGGAGAGGAGCTGAGCCACCTTATCTCCTCCCCAGGAGCAGCTCAGGGGTTCCATCCTCTCCTGGCAAAGCCCCAGAGGAATCCCAGCATCCCCCTTCCAAAAGCAAGGCAGTGCTTTGGGAGTGCCTGGGCTGGCTCAGCAATGGCATTTACAGCCTGCTCAATCCCCTCCATCCTGCTCTGATTCCCTCCAGTGCTCCCAGGCTGCTCAAAGAGCCCCTTTGATTCACAGGCCCAGCTATCCCATAAAGCATCCTTGGAAAGGTACCTGTCCACAGCCAGGGGCNAGGAAGAGAGAGAAGGAAAGAGAGAGGAGGAGAGAGAAGGAAAGAGAGAGGGGAGAGGAGGAGAGAGAAGGAAAGAGAGAGGGGAGAGGAGGAGAGAGAAGGAAAGAGAGAGGGGAGGAGAAAGAAGGAAATGGAGAGGAGAGGAGCAGAGAGAAGGAAAGGGAGAAGAGAGGAAAGAGAAGGAAAAGGAGAGGACAGAAGCTACCTAATCATCAAACTGAGGAGAGGAGCTGAGCCACCTTATCTCCTCCCCAGGAGCAGCTCAGGGTTCCATCCTCTCCTGGCAAAGCCCCAGAGGAATCCCAGCATCCCCCTTCCAAAAGCAAGGCAGTGCTTTGGGAGTGCCTGGGCTGGCTCAGCAATGGCATTTACAGCCTGCTCAATCCCCTCCATCCTGCTCTGATTCCCTCCAGTGCTCCCAGGCTGCTCAAAGAGCCCCTTTGATTCACAGGCCCAGCTATCCCATAAAGCATCCTTGGAAAGGTACCTGTCCACAGCCAGGGGCATTGCACACGAAGGGTCTGTCGTCTCCCATATTTCATGTGGCTCAGGGAAGCTGGGAGAGAGGGAAAAGAGAGAAAAAACCTGTTAAAGAAGCCAGAAAAAGTCCAACTATCAAAAGCAGGAGGTGCCCTTTGCAGGGTTGGAATTCATCAGCGCTGAAGGAGGAGCTCTCTGGGCCCTAAGGATCAGCCAGGGGAAGAGAAATTAAACCAAGCTGGAGTTTAAATAACATTTTTGGAGCACCCAAGGTGATTTTTCATGGCTGAAGAAGAGAGAAGGCTGAAGGGAGAGCTTGTGGCTCTCTGGCAGGAGCTTGGAGCCAGCTGGGAATTGGGCTCCTAAGGAAGAAGAGCAAAGAGCCTGCAGTTGGCCCAGGGCAGGCTCAGCTTGGCCCTGAGGAAGCATTTGTTGCTGCAAGGGTTGTTGAGGCCTGTGCCAGGCTGCCCAGGGCAGGGATGGAGTGCCCAGGGATGCCTGGAGGGTTTGGAGAGCCCTGCAGGGCCATGGCTTAACAGTTGGACTCCATGATCTTGGAGCTCTTTTCCAACCTTAATGATTCTGTGATTCCAAGAGAAAAGGCTGGATTGTGACTAGAAGGGAATTGAGGCAGAAGGAACCCAAGGGTAGGAAAGGAGCAGGCCTGGGCTCCACACAAGGCTCAGCACCAGGTTCATTACCACAACAGCTAAAGGCTTGCAACTAAAACAGGGAGATTTAGACTAGAGGAACTCCCTGGCCCAGGTTGGCCAGAGAGAAGTGGTGGGAGATATCCCATTCATCCCTGGAACCATCCCAGGCCAGGTTGGTTGGGGCTGGGAACAACCTGCTCTAGTTGCAATGTCCCTGTTGAGTGCAGAGAGCTTGGACTAGATGAGCTCTGGAGTTTCCTTCCAACTCTATCCATCCTCTGACCTTCCAGAGGCTCAAGGCATTTCCAGCATGCAGCTCCTCAAAGGCCAAGGAAAGGATGCTGAGGAAGGAAAGGCCCAGGCTGCATCCCTTTCCCCCAGGATTCACAGCAGGAAAGCAGAAGAGAGAGAGAGAGAGAATGACAATCTCCAGGAGCAAAAGAAACAGTAAATAAAATAAAGCAGCCCCACCAAAGTGTGAGCAAGAAGCCAGCCAATAAATCCAAGCCCTCTCTGTGTACCAGTTATATATTTTCAATGGGAGAGAGAGCTCAAATTTGTCATTTAATTAATTAAGGGATTATAGGAGTGGTGCTCTGCTTTACAAGGCAATAATCTGGCTCCCTAGTGGGTAAACTCCAAGGCTGATGGCAGGGATAGTTTATCACAGCTTCTAGCCAAGGATAACACAAACCACTCAGCCCTAGTGATGCTCCTGCTTATTAATAACAAATAAAAGAGTAAATAAACTAACCCCCCCCACCTCCTCAAAAAGGAATCAAGCTTCTCTCCACCCACTCTGCTCTCTTTGGAAGCAAATGTTGTCTCTTCAGGAGGTTGACTGCTCCTGGTTGCTTCCAGCATCTCTCTTTTTGTTTCCCCCTCCTCCCTCTTCCAAGCTCCAGGCCAAGAGGAGGAATGAAAGCAGGAGAAGAGTGAGCAATAAAACACAAGCTCCTTGAGTTGGCTTCTTTTTTGGTGCACACAAACACTGAGGAGGAGATGTGTGGTGTTTCTGAGACAAAGTGCTCCAAGGACGTGGCTTGAGCTGCAGCAAACTGTCCTTTTGTGCTCTTGGTGCAGAGAACAGAAAGCTATTGTTGTTAAATGTGGAGCAGAAAAAGGGATTCTTGTGCTGTTCCCACGTGCTAAGGCTCCAAGAGGTGGAATTCCCCTAAACTCCAAACCTGGCTCAGCTGCAAGCAAGCAGCAAAAAAAACCTCTGAGCAAGGAGATGCCAGCTCTTCTCCTGCAAAAAAAACCACATCCCCAAGGCTAGAGGATGCTTGGGTTGATGAAGCTCAGCTCCTCCAGGGCCTAGCCAAACCTCACCTGACAAAGGATAAAGAATCTTCTCCTAAATGGGAAGGGCAACAAGCCAAAAATGCTCCTTAAGCTAGGCTAAGCTCTACACACCCAGGAGCATCCACAGCTCCCAGAAGGGATGTGAGGTGGCAGCAGATGGCAGCAGCTCTGAGATCAAACCCTGCTGAAGCTTGGCCCTGAGGTGCCAGCAAGGTGAGGACACACTGGAAAGGGAGCACACTTGGGATCTTCCTTCTGAGCTGTCACCCAAGCTTCAAACTGAGAGCTGGAGAAACCAAAATGCTGACCCAATGCTCTGCACACAACCTGGGATCTTGCCTCCAGCAGCTGAAGATGCTGAGGAGCTTGGAGCAGCAAAGGCTCCGAGGCCTGGGCACAAGAGCAGAGCCAGAGGGGAGCTGCTCCCTGCTCAGCAAGAGCTGAAGGCTGCAGGGGGCAAGAGGCTGGGGCCACACTCTGCTCAGGGCTGCCCAGGGGCAATGGGCACCAAGGGGAAGCCAGGAGCTTCCAGCAGGAGGCTGCTGGAGCACTGGAGCTGCCCAGAGAGCTTCAGGAGTCTCCTGCCAAGCCCAAGCTGGAGGGGATGCTGGGGATGCTCCTGCTGGAGCACTTGGGCTTGGCCTGGATGATCCCCAGAGGTCCCTTCCAAGCCCAAGCATGCTGGATTTGGGGATTCTGAAAAGCCAGCTTCATGTCTCCTAACTCCTTCTTCCCCCACATCTCTGCTGGATGAGCCTCAAAGATCAGGGATTCCAACCTCCCAGCAGATGCACACTTCACCCAGCTTCAGTACCTACAAAGAGAGAGAGCCTGCCCTTCTCCTCCTTCCCTCCCTCCTCCTCCTCCTTCTTCCTTCCCTCCCTCCTCCTCCTCCTGGTGTGGAGAGCTGCCAATCCCAGCTGGATGTGCTGCTGGGGATGCTGGTGCTGGAGCAGTTGGGCTTGGCCTGGCTGAGGCTGCAGCAGTGTGAGCTATTTGTGCTTGCAGTGGCTATCCAAAGCTATTTAAGAAATGCAAGAGAAGAGCTCAGCTGTCAGGGCTGGGACTCTGTGAACACTGAACTACAACAGAGAGCAGGAAAACAAACCCAAAGCTGCTGGCAGCTCAGCCCATTTGCCAGCTCCTCCCTGAGAGCACAACAAGAAGCTCTAGTTAAAAAACAAGGGGAATAGAAGGAAAAACAGGAGCAACCCAGTGCCAAAAGAAAAATCCCTCCTTTTCCTTGCTCTTGCAAGATGTCAAGAGGCTTCACTCCTCCTTTAAAGAAAGATTGAGCTCCTTGCTCACTCCCAACTCTGTCTCCTCTCTACATGTGTGTGCTCAGATTTATCTCCCATTTAGGCAGGAGAAATTGCTTCCATAAATCCCATCCTTAAGGCCAGGCAGAATAAGCAGATGATTGGATACTGGCAACACAATTCTCATTCCTCTTCCCTGCAGCCTTGGGGACTCTTATTTCACCCTTTGGAGGAGTTTGGGAAGAGCCAAGGGAAAGGGAAAGAAAGGCAGACAGATGACTTGAAGCGTGCCTCTGGAGTTCTGGCAGCAGGGAGCTGACAAGCAGCTGCTGGCTCAAGGAAAAATCCAAACTAACGTTTCCTAACCCAAATAGAGACTGCTCCCCAAGCCTGCATTTGGAGTTCCTCCTTCTCTCTCTTTCCTTAAGTGATGGAAAGGATCTATAGGCTAGCTGGAAGGAGGAGGAATCCTAAAGCCTTGTGCATGTGTTGGGCTGATAATCAGGCATCTCTTGGGGTTTGAAGAGGAGGAATCCTCCCAGAGAGAGAGAGAGGAGGAGGAGGAGGAGGAGGAGGAATCCTCCCAGAGAGAGAGAGGAGGAAGAGGAGGAGGAATCCTCCCAGAGAGAGAGAGAGGAGTGAGAGGAGGAAGAATCCTCCCAGAAAGAGAGGAGGAGAGGTTGGACTGGATGATCCCCAGAGGTCCCTTCCAACCTTCACCATGCTGGGATTTGGGGATCACTGCTCCCATCCCACCCCTAAGTCCACTCCATTGCCCTAATCCCCAAGCAGGATCCAGGTAGGAGCACGCAGCTTGTGTTCATGGAGCTTCTCCAGACCTGTTCCAGCTGAATTCCTGACAAGTAGCTGAGGTCTGGAAGCAGCCTCAAGCCAAGATGTGTAAGTCTGACTCATGGCTCTTCTAGCTTGCCAAAATGATGAACAACTAGCCCCTCACCCCCTCCAAGGAGGCTGCTGGCTCTCTATCCTCTTGGATTGGTGGCTCAGCATTCCAATGCTCAGCTCCCATCCACTGGAAACCACCTTTCCCCCCCCCCACTTCTCACCTCAAATCCCCATCCAAAAAATCCCTTCTCCTTAAACTCCCATGTGAAGAAGGCAGAAGCTCCTAGATGTGAAGTGTGCAGAGCACTGGGGGCTAGAGTTGGGCTGGGAAAAGGCTCTAAAAATACTTGTGGTGCTTGCATGTGACTATTGTCACTGAGGAATGTTTGTGCCAAGACAAAACTGCAATCCTTCAACCCCTAAACAGCCAACAATTGTGCTGCCTGCAGTCTGCCAGCACACAGGCACTCACCAGTCCAAACCAGTATGAGCCCAGGGATGCTTTCACTCCCAGAAATCAGTAGGATCAACTTCACAGAGCACACAATTCAAGCTAGAGGAACTAAAAGAGAGCTGCAGGCTTAAAGCAGAACTGAAAACAAAAGCAAAGTGCTCTGCTGACCAGAAGCACAAAGTCATTCTGGTTAGAGAAGATCTTGAAGATCAAGTGCAACTGTTCCCCAGCACTGCCAGGGTACCCCTAAACCACTCAGCAGCACATCTCCAGGGCTTCCCAACCCCTCCAGGGATGGATGAGCACTCCAGCACTGCCCTGGGCAGCCTCAACAACCCTTTGGGGAAGGAAATTCTCCCTCTTGTCCAATCTAAACCTCCCCTGGGACAAGTTGAGGCTGTTCCCTCTTGTCCAATCACTTGTTTCTTATCAGAAGCAGTGCTGTTACAAAAATGCCCACATTTTCCCCCCAAAAGAGAGAAGACTTCATCATTTTGGCTTGCCAGGAGGTCTAGGGCAGCCCTGGCAGGCAGAGCTTGTTTCCTGCAGCATCCATCCCCTCCCTGCTCCTCTCTTCTGCTTTCAGCATCACTAGTTTCATGCCAAAAAGGTAAAAACCAGAAGCTAGGAGTTAACTTTTTGATGAGGCTGAGCTCCCATGGGATTCATTCTCAGAGCCCTAACGAGTGGCTGAGGCCATCCCAGCTCAATTTGGGGAACTTGCTGGAGACCTGGGAGCCTTGCCAAGAGCATTAACAAGCAGAGGCTGAGCTACAAACAAGCCTATTCAAAGACAAAATAGTGCTCCAGACACCAAGAGCAAACCCCAAGGACAGGCACTGGGAAGGAGAGATAAAAACCCTTCAATAAATGAGATGATTAGAGATGGCTGCAGAGGAGCTGGGCTCCAGCATCCATCTTCCTGCAGAAGAAGGGGCAAGAGATGAGGCACAATCTGGAACTGCCACTGGCAGCTGCAATCACAACCACAAACCCTGCTTTTTGGCATGAAAAACTCAGCCACAAAGAGCTGTTTCTTCTTCTCTAACCAGCAGAAGGAAACCTAAGGCACTGCCCCCCTAGGCTCTCAAAAATAGGAAGAGAATTCCCACTCAAATGCAAGGAAGGAAACAAGTAGCTTTGGAGACTGCTCCAGGAAAGGCTCTAAGTGTAGTCATGAACAATTCTCTGCCTCCAGCTTNAGGAAAAATCCAACCTAACATTTCCTAACCCAAATAGAGACTGCTCCCCAAGCCTGCATGTGGAGTTCCTCCTTCTCTTTCCTTAAGTGATGGAAAGGATCTATAGGCTAGCTGGAAGGAGGAGGAATCCTAAAGCCTTGTGCATGTGTTGGGCTGATAATCAGGCATCTCTTGGGGTTTGAAGAGGAGGAATCCTCCCAGAGAGAGAGAGAGGAGGAGGAGGAGGAGGAGGAATCCTCCCAGAGAGAGAGAGAGGAGGAGGAGGAGGAGGAGGANTTGCCAAAATGATGAACAACTAGCCCCTCACCCCCTCCAAGGAGGCTGCTGGCTCTCTATCCTCTTGGATTGGTGGCTCAGCATTCCAATGCTCAGCTCCCATCCACTGGAAAACACCTTTCCCCCCCCCTACTTCTCACCTCAAATCCCCATCCAAAAAATCCCTTCTCCTTAAACTCCCATGTGAAGAAGGCAGAAGCTCCTAGATGTGAAGTGTGCAGAGCACTGGGGGCTAGAGTTGGGCTGGGAAAAGGCTCTAAAAATACTTGTGGTGCTTGCATGTGACTATTGTCACTGAGGAATGTTTGTGCCAAGACAAAACTGCAATCCTTCAACCCCTAAACAGCCAACAATTGTGCTGCCTGCAGTCTGCCAGCACACAGGCACTCACCAGTCCAAACCAGTATGAGCCCAGGGATGCTTTCACTCCCAGAAATCAGTAGGATCAACTTCACAGAGCACACAATTCAAGCTAGAGGAACTAAAAGAGAGCTGCAGGCTTAAAGCAGAACTGAAAACAAAAGCAAAGTGCTCTGCTGACCAGAAGCACAAAGTCATTCTGGTTAGAAAAGATCCTGAAGATCAAGTGCAACTGTTCCCCAGCACTGCCAGGGTACCCCTAAACCACTCAGCAGCACATCTCCAGGGCTTCCCAACCCCTCCAGGGATGGATGAGCACTCCAGCACTGCCCTGGGCAGCCTCAACAACCCTTTGGGGAAGGAAATTCTCCCTCTTGTCCAATCTAAACCTCCCCTGGGACAAGTTGAGGCTGTTCCCTCTTGTCCAATCACTTGTTTCTTATCAGAAGCAGTGCTGTTACAAAAATGCCCACATTTTCCCCCCAAAAGAGAGAAGACTTCATCATTTTGGCTTGCCAGGAGGTCTAGGGCAGCCCTGGCAGGCAGAGCTTGTTTCCTGCAGCATCCATCCCCTCCCTGCTCCTCTCTTCTGCTTTCAGCATCACTAGTTTCATGCCAAAAAGGTAAAAACCAGAAGCTAGGAGTTAACTTTTTGATGAGGCTGAGCTCCCATGGGATTCATTCTCAGAGCCCTAACGAGTGGCTGAGGCCATCCCAGCTCAATTTGGGGAACTTGCTGGAGACCTGGGAGCCTTGCCAAGAGCATTAACAAGCAGAGGCTGAGCTACAAACAAGCCTATTCAAAGACAAAATAGTGCTCCAGACACCAAGAGCAAACCCCAAGGACAGGCACTGGGAAGGAGAGATAAAAACCCTTCAATAAATGAGATGATTAGAGATGGCTGCAGAGGAGCTGGGCTCCAGCATCCATCTTCCTGCAGAAGAAGGGGCAAGAGATGAGGCACAATCTGGAACTGCCACTGGCAGCTGCAATCACAACCACAAACCCTGCTTTTTGGCATGAAAAACTCAGCCACAAAGAGCTGTTTCTTCTTCTCTAACCAGCAGAAGGAAACCTAAGGCACTGCCCCCCTAGGCTCTCAAAAATAGGAAGAGAATTCCCACTCAAATGCAAGGAAGGAAACAAGTAGCTTTGGAGACTGCTCCAGGAAAGGCTCTAAGTGTAGTCATGAACAATTCTCTGCCTCCAGCTTCCGGAATAGATTCAGCATTGGGTGCTGGGAATGGCTTGGGAACAGCAGGGAAGCAAGCAGAAAACACTCAAGGAAGCTTAGTGCCAGCATTCCCCACTGGATTCATCTACACCACTATGGGGATGATAAGCCATGGAAAACCAAACAGGTCAAGCTTTCTTGGGGGGTATTTAAAGGAAAAAGAAGCCACTTGAAGAGTTAGAGCTTCCACATCACAAAACCAAAGGGGTAGGTGCCCAACTTGCTTTGAGGCTTCCTCATCACACATACAGCTCTACTAAGCAGAAGATAAGTGCCCAATGTACTTTTAGGTCCTTTGTAAAGTCAACTTGGTACCTGATTTCTACCTGAGGTGCTTGCAGGGGTTTAGGAAAGGAGCTTGTTGTACATCTCTCAGTGCCCAGAACTCTCTGGGACTGTTTATCAGCAGCCAAAGAAACTTGGATTTTAAGTGTTCCAGGGAGAGACCACCAAGGAGCTGAGTGAAAATACACAGAGTAGCTGCTGTTAGGTCTCAGCTTTGCCTTTCAAGTTATTTTGGGGTGTGAGGGCAGCAGTGAGAATGTTTACTTTGCAACCAAAAACAAAAAGGGAGCTTAAAATTGCCATCTGGGGAAAGCAAAGCCAAAGGCTGAGGCCATCAAAATCTGCTGGAGAGGCAGAACAGCTTTCTGCTTGAGGAGCTTGGGAAAGCAAAGCCAACTGTATAAACTGGAATCTTGGCAAGGAACTGCCTGCAAGGGAAGCTCCCAACAGCCACATGGTATTTAACAAGTCATTAGGAGGCAACCTACAGCATGGGGTGAAAGCAAAGCCTGAGTGTAGCTTGGAGAGGATCTTGTGTCTCCCAAAACACTGGGACAGGACCTCCTGGAGAGTGGCAAAGATCTCGAAGATCATCAAGTCCAACTACCAACCCAACACCCCATGGCAGCACATCCCAGGGCTTCCCAAGCCCTCCAGGCATCCCTGGGCACTCCATCCCTGCCCTGGGCAGCCTGGCACAGGCCTCAACAACCCTTGGAGCAACAAATGCCAAGCTGAGCCTGCCCTGGGGCAACTGGAGGCTGTTTGCTCTTGTCCTCTCACTTGTTCCTTGGGATAAAAGACCAACCTGGCTCCAAGTTCCAGTTCCCTCAGCTGCTCCTCAGTGCACTTGTGCTCTAGACCCTTCCCTGCCTTTCTCTGGATGTTTTCCAGCACCTCAATGTCTTTCTTGGAGTGAGGGACCCAAAATTGAGGCCAGGATTGGAGTTGTGGCCTGCCCAGTGCAGCAGCCATGAACAAGAGGCTCTCCTCCTCCTCCCCATCCCTGAGCAGTGGGACAGGGAGGCATTGTCAGTGTCCTGTCAAACGTAAACCAAACTCCAGCCAAAGGAATAACAGAGGCTCCCAGAGCAGCACATCCAGCCAGGAGAGATTTTGCTGAGACTAGAGAACAAAAAAAAGCTTCTTCTCTTGCAGTTAAGAGCAACAAATCCTCTTGGCTGAGAGCTCCAACAGCCAGGAGGCTCTTCCCAGCACAGCTCCCACCACTCTTCCCAACTCCCACTCTCTTCTAGAAGCCATGGAGATGTGGTGCTGAGGCCCATGGGTTAGTGGTGCCCTGCTTAACAGTCAGACTCCATCAGCTCAAAGGTCTTTTCCAACCTAAATGATCCTCTGATTCTCTCCAAAGCAACACAGCAGAAACCTTGCCCACAGCCTCAAAGCAAAAAGCTTTTCCTTCCTCCTTCAGACCACAAGCAAGCAAATCCTTGCAGCCTGCAAGGAGAAGAGGCTCTGAGCTCAGATCCCCAGCTAGGAAACTCCACAAGACACAGCTCAGCTCTTGGGTTGCCTTGTGCCTCTTCATTAGGGATGATAGATCTTCCTCACAGCAAGGGGACAAGAGATCTACTGCAGGAGAGAGAAATAATTCACCTTGGAGAAAGGAAAGGGGAGAAAAAACAACCTCAGAGACTCCCTTGGTTTCTTCCTGAGTAGAGAGAATGATAAAGCAAGGCCTGACAAGCCTCAGAGAATGCATTCATCTTCCCTAGGAAATGCCTCAGTGCCCTAGGAACTGGAGTCCCATTTCCTGAAATTATTTAGCTGCCTAAAGAGCTTTTGCTTTGAATGAAAGTGAGGAACAAAAGCTGTTAAAAATGGGACTTAAGAGGCCAAGTGGAGCTTAAATAGATTTTCCCCACGCTGCTGCATGGCTGCTTTGAAAGTCAAGGCTGCAGTTGAGCTTGAGAGCCTTTTGCTACAGAGAAAGGGTGAAAAAGGGGGGGGGAAAAAAAGAGGATGGAGCAGCAAGAAATAAAAGAAATTCTTATGTAAATGACTTCCCTATGACTAAAATTCTTATCAATGAATTCAAATGAGTGAAAAAACCCCAGAAGGAGAAGGGATGGAAAGGCACAAAGCTCCTGGTGAGGGGATCAAGGCACAATATTTTGTCCCACCTGCTATGATTTCCATCCCACTTGGGTTTATTGAAGCATTCAAGGGCACAGAGATCTTCTAGAGGCATGATGAGCCCTAAGACACATCAGAGGGGAGCAGTGAAACCAGGGAACTTCCCAAAAATCAAGTGGCCAAGCTTTCCCTGTCCACATGCAACCTCCTCCAGCAGCTCCAGCAGCAGCACTTGAAGCTCTAATGAAGGCTTCAGAGGCTCTGCAGCCCCTGAAGCAAGGCCACAAGCAGCTCTGCCTCTATGTTTGAAACACCAGCAGCTTGAACTGCTTCACAAGTTCCAGCTTTGTTCCCTTCCCCTCTGCAGACTCAGCACTAACAAGAGCTTTTTTGGGGCACAAAACCCTCCAAAAGCAGGTTAGGTTCTGCTCCAAGCTTGGTTCCCTCACTTTGGAAAGAGTTAAAGGGCTGGAAGATGGTTAGTTACAGGTAGAAACAAAACCCCTTAGGGCACTGCTTATCCCCCCAGCCCTGCCAAGGCCATGTCTAGCCAAGCCCTTAATCCACTCAAGACTGTGAAAAGTTGCTTTTTTTAGGATTATTACTATTATTGTAAGTAGCAACAATGGTATTCAGGAGGAGATCTCTGCCAGGCAAGGCTGAAACCACTCTCCACAAGCACACACACACAGGAAAAAGCAGCAAGTTGCTCAAGAGCTCTGCTAAGGGCAAAAATGTGGTGAACTTTGCAGCTTTAGGCTCTTTGGAACTCTAAGCACAAGAATTTCTCATCTAAAGGAGCTCCAACACCATTTTTTTTCAGGAGAAGGGAAGGAAAACATCATTGTCAAGCTTCTCCTCTGGAAGGAGGGAGTTCCAAAGCTCTGCAGTGGCTGGCAGAGCAGCTTTGTTTAGTCATGAAGCAGCTTGCAAGGGCTGGCACTGTGTCTCCAGAGCTGTGTTCTCCTCTCACACAAGGGTGGGACAGCACACAAGCATTCCAGGCTCTCCAAAGGCTGCCTTGCTCCTGCCAGGAGAGCAGCAGCAGCACTGAGGGCAATCCCTACACTGCTCCTCCTGAGGCCAACATCAATAAGTGGCTAGTAGGGGCTAAGAGCTGAGCTCTGGGATGGGAGCCCCTGCTCAGAGTCAGCAGTGTGCCCTCAGGCCCAAGCAGCCCAGAGCTTCAGCAGCAAGAGCTGAAGGCTGCAGGGGGCAAGAGGCTGGGGCCACACTCTGCTCAGGGCTGCCCAGGGGCAATGGGCACCAAGGGGAAGCCAGGAGCTTCCAGCAGGAGGCTGCTGGAGCACTGGAGCTGCCCAGAGAGCTTGGGGAGTCTCCTGCCAAGCCCAAGCTGGAGGGGATGCTGGGGATGCTCCTGCTGGAGCACTGGGACTTGGACTGGATGATCCCCAGAGGTCCCTTCCAACTCCAGCACACTGGGATCTGGTGAAAAGGGAGATGTGGAAGTAGGAAGACTCACCCCAGACAGCTCAACCTCTCACCAGCACCCCAAAAGAAGATGCAAAGAGCTTAGAGGAAAGAGGTGCAAGCCACAAAACTCCTGTGCTCCACAAAATAATGAGCCTGGATTCCAAGTGGGTTTAACCTCAGTGAAACCACACAGTGTTGGAGTTGGTCAAGTTCCCTGAATTTATCACCTCTCAAAACCCTCAAAAATGTCAAACTTTGGCACATGTTAAAACACAGAAATGCTCTCAAAATGCTCCTGGGAGGCAAATCCTGCACCAGCCCCCACTGGATGTATCAGGGAGGTGAGGAAAAAAGGCCATGAAGCCTCTTGGAAGATCATGAAACTGAGCTTCTGAGAAGCAATTAAAGCAAACTCCCACAAGCCAAGACTAATTGCAGCCAAACTCACCATAAATATCAACTCTGAGGAGGGAGAACAAACCCAAGCACACAAATATCAACCAACAGCTTGGAAAGAGGAAGCTCTGTGGATACCAGAAGCTCCAAGAGCTGGAAAGGAGTCCTCTCCATGCTCTAGTCTTTGGCCTTATCCACATTGCTAGGAGGGGAGGCTGAGGCCACAGAAAGAGCTTGTTCAGCCCCAAATTCCTGCTCCCACTGGCATTGTGGGTTAAACCTTCACCTTGTGGATCAGGTCCTGAGCCCCTGGAGGGAAGGAAAAGCAGCCTTGAGCTCCAGGCCTTTGATGCAAACCTTCTCCAACTCCGAGCTCTTCAGGATCAGGAAGATCTTGGCAAATTGGAAAGCATTCAGGAGCAGGGAGTTAAGCAGCTGGAGGGATTGATTTACAAGGGAAGATTAAAATAACTAGATGCCTAGTTGGGCTGAGTGCTTACTGGGGTGGACAGCAGGAGTTTTTACAGCTAGTTGAGAGGCAAGTGCCAAAGAGGAGAGGAAGTGTTAAAGACATTGCAAGTAGGTAGCCCCAAGGACTGGCACACAGCTGAGGATTAAAGCTCTCCAAGAAGTGAGGTCTAGCAGAGACAAAATAGGTCTCCCACTTCTCAATTCCCAGCCAACCAACTTCTAGGATCAGAAAGAAATGGGCTCCTCTGCCGAGGAAAGCTCCTCCATACCTCACAGGTCAATGGTTGAGCAGCTGTGGTTCTTTGCTTGGTTGGAACAGAGCAGAGCAGCATTCCCAGCACCTTCCAGCCCACAGCTGGCAACAGGAATTACCTTACTTGTGTCCCAGAAGGTGAAAAGCATCTCTTGCTCCAAGGAAACAAGGCATGAGGATGTTAAATCTACTCCAAACGTTCAAGCCACCTCCTCCACCTTCACCCAGTGAGGTTATTCTTAGTCCTAATCCACAGAACCTGTCCAACAAAGCCACTGCTTGAGAGCTGCTGCTGAATTCCTCTCCAGAATTGACTGGATCTTAGTGACAAGGATTTTGAAAGCAGTTTGCAAAGAATCAGACAACCCCTTTGGGCCAGAGCTCGCCTGGGGGAAGAACATCCCTGCCCAACAAAGCAAAATAACCTAGGAAGGCCACTGAAGAGACACTTGGAGGTTGTATTGCTGAAGGTGAAACTGAAATGTTGCTTTGTGAGGGACCTGAGCAGGGAAAGAAATGCTAACTGCATAAAAACAATGAGGCTTGAGGAAAAGGAGACAAGGAAAGAGGCAGAAGAGAGGCAAACAGGGGAAAGCTGAGCAGAGCAAGGAGTTCTTGTCACACACATCTCCTCTCACACCTGAGGGTGCCAAGCTCTTCTCCTCAGTAAGCTTGAGGGACTTCCCAACCCAATGCTTCTGGCAGTAGGAGCAAAGTGAGATGGGACCCAGGGTGTGCTCACAAACTCAGAGCTCCTGAGAGGAAACAAATTTCACAGCCATAGACAGATGAGCAAGTGCACAGTGAAACCTCCCCTGCTTCATCAAGTTCTCCAAAGTCCCCCTGGAAGAATTAAATACTATTTCAGACTTGGGAAGACACTACTTAAATTCTCCAACTCCTGCTGTTTGCATGTCTTCCTTTACTCCTTGCTGTGGGAGTCACTGATCCCTCTGGGACTGCATGCCCCCCCCCACACACACACCTCCTAACCCCCTACAGAGCCACATTCAGCAGCCTACACCCTGTTCTCCACCTCACCTCCACCCCATGGGCACCTACAGCCTCTCCACATCTGCTTGTCACCAGGAGACCTCCACCTGTAGGCCTGGATCCTCCCCAGCTGCCCCAGAAGTCAAGAGCCACCCCATTTAGTCCAAACTCCTCTTCATCCAGAGGACAGAGTCCCAGTTAAAGGGGAACCCCCAGCATCTGCACCTCAAGGGCTTTCCCAAAGCACCCCTCCCAAGGCTCCTCTAATCCCTGAGGTCTCTGTAACTTGGCATCCACCAGGACATCCCAAATCCCTTCAGGGTTCTCCAGGGACTGCACACCAACAGCTCTCCCATACCTACAACCTCCAAAGACCTCTCCCAATTCTCTCTCATCTTCCTAAAATCCTCCACCCTCAAGACTCCCCAATACCTCTCCAGAGCTCACTCCTCACCACAATACCTCCTTCCCCTTAAAGCACCCCCCCATATTTACAACCCCCTAAGACTCCTTCAAGCCTCCCACACCTCCATGCCCTCCCCGTTTGCAACCCCTCAAGCCCCTCCATATCCCCCAGGACCACCCCAGGCCCTCACCCCGAGGCCTTCTCTCCCTGTATGCCCTGACCCTCACCTCATAGCCTCCCTCACACCCCTGACCCCCCATATTCTGCTGACCCCCATCTCCTAGGCCTCCCATNAGGCCCCTCTCAGGGCTGCCCCTCTCAGGGCTCCCCCCTCAGGCACCGCCCGGGCCCCCTCGCTGTCCCCAGCAGCCCCCGCCCACTCGGGGGAGGGGCTTAACACATGGCGGCACCTCCTAACCTCCCAATTGGCCGCTGCGCCCGCCACTCGGCGTCGAGCAGCACACCGAT
>VWZO01013595.1:46952-58024 GCA_013396975.1 Bucco capensis
GGGGGAGGGGCCGGACTGGGCTCCCCCGAGGTACCCTCAGCTCCCCTAAATCCCCACGGAGGTGCTGTCCCAACCCCGGGAGTAGCCCCACCGAGCCCAGAAGCCGCCGGTTACCTGAAGGAAGGCAGGGCCTATGTAGGCCGCGCTGCCGCCGAGGCCTCGCCGCTGGCTGCTGCTGCTGCCGCTCGCGCTGGGGCTGCTNTAGACCAACACCGGGAGAGCCTGGCACCGGGAGAGCCTAGTACCGGGAGAGATTGGCACCGGGAGAGCCTGGCACCTGGAGACCCTGGCACCAGGAGAGCCTGGCACCAGGAGAGCTTAGCACTGGGAGAGCCTGGCACCAAGACACTTGGACACCTCCACACTGGGACACTCTGCTATCAGGACACCCTGACACAGGGACACCCCTGATAGCTGCACCCCAACACCCAGCAACAGCCCAAAGCCCAGCTCCTGGCCCTAGGGGTTGTCCCCAAGGAGGTGGTAATGTCCCCAGGCAGGGACAGCTGGAGGTGACAGCCCAGGCTGCCATCTCTAGGGCACTGATGATGTCTCTATCCCCTTGAGGACATGGTTGAGGGCTCAAGGTGGCAGCAAGGCTCACCCCCAGGCAGCTGGGGACACTGCCACCTCCTCAGGGGTGACCCTAGGAGGGGAAAGGGGAAGGAAAGCAAGCCCAGGGCAGTGTGGCCAGTGTGGCCAGTGACACAGGACAGGGCCACCAAGGAGACACGAGGAGCTGAGACTCTGTTACCAAACCATCTTTATTCTCCTCCTGCCCACAGCAGGGTCAGGGCCCTCCCCTGCCCCCCCAGGGGCCTACCTCTGTCACCATCATCACCATCACATGGCAAAGAGGATGAGGAAGGCCACCATGAGGCAGAAGAGCCCCATGGCCTCCGAGAGAGCAAAGCCCAAGATGGCATAGGAGAAGAGCTGCTGTTTCAGTGAGGGGTTCCTGGGAGGAGGGGTGGAAGAGAAACCCGTCAGTGGGATCCCAGCCCAGCCCTGTCCCCCCCACCCAGTTCCTCCCCTCACCCCCTCAATGTGTCCCCCACAGCCCTGACCTGGCATAGCCAATGATGAGGCTGCCAAAGACAGTGCCAATGCCAGCCCCAGAGCCTGCTACCCCCACGGTGGCAGCTCCAGCCCCAATGAACTTGGCAGCAGTGTCGATGTCTCTCTGCACCACACTCGTCTGGAAGGCTCGCAGAGCACCTGCCCGTGCCTGGGGGATGAGACAGTGGCTTCAGAGAGGAGTTCACCTCACCCCAGCACCTCCCAGGGCCTCAGTTTCCCTCCGTTGAGCTCCCCACAGCCTCTCAAGGGGCCCAGGGTGGGGTAAGGGGCACAGCTTCTTCCCCACATCCCTCCCAGAGCTGGTGCTCAGCACCCTTTGGCCCTCCCTGTGCCCCCCAATTTGAGCTGAGCTCGTTACCTGCTCCGTCCTGGCCTCAGGGCTGCTCAGCATGGAGGCAGAGAGGGGTTGGTACAGCACCCGTGAGCTCCTCCTCACCTGCAAGGCACAATACCCTCAGATTTGGGGGGGGATGGCAACAAAACTCCACCCAAGGTGCCCTGAGGCCAACTGCTGGCACCTCTGAGCCTCCTGAACGCTTTGGGGTGCTCCACAAGCTGGCAGCACCCAGCTGGGACAGCCTGTCCTGGCACCCAGCACCCATGAGGAGCTTCTGGGTGCCCCATGGGCCTGCTGCAGGCACCCTCTGAACCTCCTCAGCACCTCAGGGTGCCACACGAGCCAACAGCAGCCAGCTGGGAGAACCAGTTCCAGCACCCAGCACTCAAGAGGAACTTCTGGGTGCCCCATGGCCTAGCTGCAGGCACTCCACAGGCATCAGTGTAGAGAGCCTGCCTGCAGCCAGAGCCAGCACAAGCCAAAACTGCTTCACTCCCAGCATCATCTCCACCTCCACGTGGGTAATTAGCAACCATCAAAGGATGACAAAGGAGTGGTTGAGTGCTCAGGGCTCTTGTTCACCTTCAGCACAACCCAGGGTGACTCTAAACCTGCCAAAAGTGTCCCCAGACCTCTCCCCCTTGTCCCCAAGGAGTCAGGTGTTACTCCCCCTCCCCCTTTGCACACCTTCATCCCCCCTGAGGTTCATCTAAGGTTCATCCCTCTTCATCCAGGAGAGGTTTTGTCACTACTCACTAGTGTGGGAGCAGAGATGAACTTAGCACAGGCGAACATGGCGAGGGATGGAGGGACAGAGGCAGGGGACACAGCTGCAAGAGACACACAGAGCCCAGGGGATGAGAAGCTGCAGCTGCTGGGATCAAGTCTTGAGGCTGGAGGGGTAGCCCCCACCCCCCAGGGACAGGCAGGGGACTTGGGGACACACAGGAGGTCTGAGGAGTGCAGGGATAGCAGGGGGAGGACATATCTTTGTCACTCAGGTGACAGCTTCTGGGTGAAAGGCACCATGGTGGCAGTGCTCCAGGGCAAGTCCTTGGGGAGATTCAGCTGCCCTGGGGACAAGAGGAGCTCCCAAGGTCCCTGATCCCCATGAGGTCTTGGAGATCCCATGTCAGCCCTGCCTCCCAGGATAGGTGTGCACAGAGACTGGGATAGCTCTAGGGTGGGGGTGTCACAGCCTAGAGACCCCCAGGGCTGGCGAGGACAGAGCATGAGAGAGGAGAAATGTCAGCGTGGAGGGAGGTCATCCCAGAAGACACCAGTCCTCCAGCACTTTGGGGTGACACTGTGCCCCTCTGATCCCTCAGGGAGCTCCAACAACCCCGGGATGATCCTAGCACCCCAGGGTGTCTCAGTCCTCCAGCACCTTGGGGTGACACTTTCTACCCAAACAGTGGGCAAATCACCCCCNGAGGGGGGCGTGGCCTGGGGTGGGTGGGCGTGGCTTAATGGGAAGCGGCGCGGCGGCGCGCCCCCTGGTGGCTAGGAGTGGCGCTGAGAGGGCGCTGGGGACACTGGGACACCCCAAAAACAGCCTAAAGCACCCCAAAAANCTGGGGAGATGTCACCTCAAAACTCAGGGAGAGGATGCTCCAAACCCAACCACCTCCCCGGGGGAGGAGGATTCCCTGTCCCAGTCCCCACTGGGGGTGAACTCTGTGTCATTCTTCGCTGTCCCCCACCCCTTAAGGGTTCTCTCCCCTCTCCCACCCCTCAGAGGCCTCCCTTCCCCCCACGAGGCTCTCTCCCTCTCTCTCTCTCTGCCTCCCCCACCCCAAGGGGTCTGTGACTCTCTCCCCTCCCCTGAGTGGTTCTCTCCCCGCTGCAGCACGATACCCGCAGGCTCGAGGCCTCTCACCTGCTCTCCCGCCCGCGCGCAGCCCGCGGAGGCCTCGACGACCCAGAGCGCCGCCAGCCCAGCGCAGCCCGCCCTTCCGCCTCGCAGCGCCGACTACTGGCCTGGAGGACGCGCGGCCCTNGGCACCCCAAAAACAGCCTAGGGCACCCAACAATGATCTCCCTCCAATCTCCTTTGGGAATGCTCCTGTTCTCTCCTGATTTATTTGCCTTTTCCAGCTTGCTGCTTCCTCTCCCTCTCCATGCAGGAGGTGAGTGCTTGGATGGCAGGTAGCTAGGAGCAGGGATGAGGATGGGGACAGGGATGAGATGGGATGGAGATAACGGGGAGGATGGAGATGGGATTGGGATGGGGATGGGAAAAGGGATAGGGACAGGTAGGGAAGGGGATGAGGAAGGGAACAGGAGGGGAATGAGGCAGGGATGGGATGGAGATGGGATTGGGGCAGGGAGAGGCTGGAGATGAGGATGGAGAATGAGGATGTGGACAGGGATGAAGCTGGAGATGGGACTGAGAGAGGGATGAGGATGGAGATGGGGATGAGACAGGAATGGGGATAGGGATGGGGTGGAGATGGGATTGGGACAGGGACAGGATGGGGATGGGAAAAGGGATAGGGACAGGTAGGGATGGGCATGAGGATGGGAACAGGAGGGGAATGAGGCAGGGATGGGCTGGAGATGAGGTAAGGATGGAGATGGGATTAGGACAGGATGGAGATGAGGATGGAGAATGAGGATGTGGACAGGGATGAAGCTGGAGATGGGATTGGGAAAGGGATGAGGATGGAGATGGGGATGAGACAGGAATGGGGATAGGGATGGGGTGGAGATGGGATTGGGACAGGGACAGGATGGGCATGGAGATTGGGTGGTGGGATATGGGATAGGAAAATGGGTGATAGGATGGGATGTGTGGAGAGCCAGGAGCTGGGCTGGGCTGGAGAGTCCTGGGATGCTCCACAGGGATGAGATGCCCTAGGTGCCCCCAGGGGCAGATCTCCCTTCCCCAACCCCTCCATGGATCCCTTGGGGATCCGAAAATAGGGATGGGGAGGGGCTGGATCCAGCAATTCCCATTCTCGGGACAACTGCTCCCCCCTCCGGGCTCGCCCAGGAGCGCAGGGATGTGGTCACCTCGGGAGCATCCCAGGGGCAGGGAGCATCCCAGGGGCAAGGAGCTTGCTCCTCACTCTTCATTTCCTCCTCTTTCCCCCCAAACTTGGCCAAATCCGTGCATTTCTAACCCTCCTCTCCCACATTTCCTTGAGGAAAAGCTCCGCCCCTTCCCAGCATCTCCCGTGCCTCAGTTTCCCCAAAGCCAAGCAGGAGGCTTAGCTCCTTCCTGCTTTTTCCCCACCCTAGGGAATTTGACCTGCTGGAAATAAGCCCCAAAATCTTGAGGTCAAGAGGTCAAGATGCTAAGTGAATCCCAAAGCTGCATCTCTCCCAACTCCTTTTTGGTGCTAAACAGCAGAATTTGGGCTCATTTGGGAAGTTGGGAAGAGGATGTGAGCAGAACAACAAAACAGCCAAGGGAGACTTGTTTTGGGGGAAAATTGGGCAAAATAGGGAATGGTGTCCCTGCCTGGGTTTGGATACCCAAGGTCATCTCCGAGGATGGAGAGAGGGAATGGGGAAAGGATGAGGGCAGGGATTGGGAAAGGAATGGGGAAGGAGTGGAGAGAGGATGGAGAGAGGATGGAGAGAGGATGGAGAGAGGATGAAGGGAGGATGGAGAGAGAGAATGGGGAAAGGATGAGGGCAGGGATTGGGAAAGGAATGGGGAAGGAGTGGAGAGAGGATGGAAAGAGGATGGGAAGAGGATGGAGAGAGGGAATGGGGTGAGGATGAGGGCAGGGATTGGGACAGGGACAGGATGGAGATGAGGATGTGGACAGAGATGAAGATAGAGATGGGATTGGGAGAGGGATGAGGATGGAGATGGGGATGACAACTCTTTGGGAAGTACTTCCCAAGCCAACAGCAACCTCCAGCTTGGCCAAGGATGCTCAGGAGCAGCTGAGGGAAAGTTGCCATGGCAACCAGAAAAAAAAGACCTAGGAACAGCAAATCTCCATGTTTGGGGGGAAAAACTCTCCTTGGTATGCAGGAGAGAGCTTGGAGCTGCTCCCAGGCCACTGGAGAACTGCCTGGCAATGGGAAGGAGGTGGGAGAGCAGCACAGCTCCAGAGGGGGAGAGGGAATGGGGAAAGGATGAGGGCAGGGATTGGGAAAGGAATGGGGAAGGAGAGGTGAGAGGATGGAGAGAGGAGATATCCATGCCCAAGCTCCAAATATCCATGCCCAAGCCCCAAATATCCATGCCCAAGCCCCAAAAATGTCTTTTCTCCATTGTTTTTTGGAGGAGGGATTAGGTTTTCACCAGGATTCCTGCTCCTGGAGCCCCAAGGAGGTGGAAGCAGGCAGGAGCTTGGCTCCTTCCCTCTCATCCATCACTTTTATTTCCTGTAGTAACTGACAAATTCTTCCCCATTTTATCTCCAATCCCTCCAGGCCCAGAGGTTGAGCTTTAGAGGATTTTTAGTCCTGATTTTTTGGGGGGAAAAAGGAGAGAAAAAAAATCATAAAATCCAATAGTAAAATGGGGGAGGGAGGGAAAAGGAAAGGAGATGTTGGAATGGTTTGGAAGAGGAGAGCTGGAGGTGATGAGAAGCACAGAGATGCTCCATAAAAGCTCAGCTAGGATGCAGGGGAAGGAGGAATAAAGAGCAAGCAGGCAGGAGTTCATCCTCAAAAGCTCTTAATGCATCCCAAAATGCTCCTGAGCAGCCAAAAAAAGAGCTTTAGGGACCAAAAAAGAGCATTTTGGCCCCCAAAAAGAGCTTTATGGAGCCAAAAAAGAGCATTATGGGGTCAAAAAAGAGCATTATGGAGCAAAAAAATAGCATTATTGACCCCCAAAAGAGCATTATAGAGACAAAAAAGAGCATTATGGAGCAAAAAAGAGCATTATGGAGCAAAAAAATAGCATTATTGACCCCCAAAAGAGCATTATAGAGACAAAAAAGAGCATTATGGAGCAAAAAAGAGCATTATGGAGCAAAAAAATAGCATTATTGACCCCAAAAGAGCATTATGGACCAAAAAAGAGCATTATTGACCAAAAAAGAGCATTATTGACCCCCAAAACAGCATTGTGGAGCCAAAAAGGTGTATTATGGACCAAAAAATAGCATTGTGGCCCCCAAAAAGAGCATTATGGAGCAAAAAATAGCATTATTGACCCCAAAAAGAGCATTATGGACCCAAAAAAGAGCATTATTGACCCCCAAAACCAGCATTATCGAGCCCCAAAAAGAGCATTATGGAGCAAAAAATAGCATTATTGACCCCAAAAAGAGCATTATGGACCCAAAAAAGAGCATTATTGACCCCCAAAACCAGCATTATCGAGCCCCAAAAAGAGCATTATGGAGCAAAAAATAGCATTATTGACCCGAAAACAAGCATTCTTGTCCCCAAATCCACCATTATCACCTCCAAATAAAGCCCCAAATCCACCATTATCCTCCCCAAAATGTGTCCCAGGGAAGGGAGTTCCCTTTGGTGCTGGTGATGCCATGGTGACAATGGAGATGGAAATGGTTGGAATTCTCCTCTTGGGTTAAAAAAGGGAGGAAAAGGGGAAAACTAAACCCCTAACTAAGTCTATTTGCTGCTCCAAAGGAGAAGGATTTGCTGGAGCCAGGGAGGAGACTTGGGAAGGCTCCAGGATTGCCCAATCCTGAAGGTTGGAGCTTTCCAGTTTGCCTTTGTCTGGGCTCTGCTAGTCCCAGCTTGTCCCTGCTGGGTTGGATTCCTTTGGGAATCTTCCAGAGGAGCTGAGAGGAAGGGAAAATCCTCCCGGGATTGGGAAGGGTTAGTGGAGAGAGAGAGAGACCTTGTTGGATTTGCTCAGCCTTGGAGCTAGGAGCCAGAGGGAATTTCTCCTCCTGCTTCTGCTCTTGCAGCTCCGGAGCAGCCCAAGCTCCACTTGCTTCCTTGGCTTGGGAGAAGAGCTCAGCCTTTGGCACAGGGAAAGCATCCATGCTGGAGGATGCTTTGGAACAAGAGGAGCCTCTGCACCTCAGCTTGGCTCTTGCATCCCTATCCATCTCCATCTCAGCTTGGCTCTTGCATCCCTATCCATCTCCATCTCAGCTTGGCTCTTGCATCCCTATCCATCTCCACCTTGGCTTGGCTCTTGCATCCCTATCCATCTCCATGTCTCCTCATTCCTGCCCCATGGAAGCAAGCTCAGCACCACAAAGCCAATCCAATCCCTGCCTCCTCTCCACCCTAAGCTCCACTGCTTGCTTCTTGGCACAAAAGCCATGGAGATGCCACAAAATTCCTTAGGACAAAGGCAGGAGGAGGTGAAGCTTCTCCAAGAGAAGGATAGCTTGGAGCTGGAGATGCTGGGAGCTGCTCCAGCTTGCTCCTCACACACCTTCTCCCTCCCTTGGAGGCTCCAGAAGCTCTGGAGCAATTCCTTGCCATGATTTTGGGCATTCCTAACCCCAAAACATCATTATCCCAAAACCTTGGTGGGATGGAGTCTTCCTATGCTGGGAAGGTAGGAGAAGACCTAGGGATTTTGGGATGAAAATGGATGAAAGGCACCAAAAGTGATGGAGATGCAACAGATCCTGAGTGAACCTCTGGTTAATGAATTCCCTGATGAAATCCAAGCTGGATTCACTCCCTGGCCTTTAATTGGCTTCTAAGCAGGCAGGAAAAGAATTAGCAGCTGTGGTTTGTGCCTCTGGAGAGGTTGGGAAAGGTATGGAAGTGTTTGGGAAAAGAAAAGGTTGAGATGTTCCAGGAGGTCAGAAAAGGAAGGAGAAAGGAGCTTGGGTGGAAAAAGAGGCAAGGGATGGAGATCCCGAGCTGGAGATGTTCCAGGAGGTGGGAAAGGATGGAGATTGGATGGAGAAAGAGGCAAAGGATGGAGATCCCGAGCTGGAGATGTTCCAGGAGGTGGGAAAGGATGGAGATTAGATGGAGAAAGCCATGGGACCATCAATCCAAGGTTTTAGCTGCTGAGTGCTGAAAACAGCTGGAAATGATCCCAAAATCCCAACCCTGCAGTGGCTGTGGTGGCAAGTGGAGACCTCCTGGACTTGGAGATCCCTTGGAGTGTCCTGGTATCCCTTCCTTTTGGAGCTGCAGGAAGGATGTTTGGCATCTCCCTCCTCCTTCTCCTTGGATGACATCTCAGCCAAGCTTCCACCTTCCTTTGAGGAGTGTGGGGGGGTTGTTTTCCATGGAATTCTGGATCCACCCGCTGCTTCTTTAGCTCCTAAAGATCTCGAGAGCATTCCCAAAGGAATTGTCCGGGATTGTTCCTGGTGCTATGCGTGCTTGTGGTCACTAGATGGAGAGANCTCCACCTTGGCTTGGCTCTTGCATCCCTATCCATCTCCACCTTGGCTTGGCTCTTGCATCCCTATCCATCTCCACCTTGGCTTGGCTCTTGCATCCCTATCCATCTCCACCTTGGCTTGGCTCTTGCATCCCTATCCATCTCCACCTTGGCTTGGCTCTTGCATCCCTATCCATCTCCACCTTGGCTTGGCTCTTGCATCCCTATCCATCTCCACCTTGGCTTGGCTCTTGCATCCCTATCCATCTCCACCTTGGCTTGGCTCTTGCATCCCTATCCATCTCCACCTTGGCTTGGCTCTTGCATCCCTATCCATCTCCACCTTGGCTTGGCTCTTGCATCCCTATCCATCTCCACCTTGGCTTGGCTCTTGCATCCCTATCCCTATCCATGTCTCCTCATTCCTGCCCCATGGAAGCAAGCTCAGCACCACAAAGCCAATCCAATCCCTGCCTCCTCTCCACCCTAAGCTCCACTGCTTGCTTCTTGGCACAAAAGCCATGGAGATGCCACAAAATTCCTTAGGACAAAGGCAGGAGGAGGTGAAGCTTCTCCAAGAGAAGGATAGCTTGGAGCTGGAGATGCTGGGAGCTGCTCCAGCTTGCTCCTCACACACCTTCTCCCTCCCTTGGAGGCTCCAGAAGCTCTGGAGCAATTCCTTGCCATGATTTTGGGCATTCCTAACCCCAAAACATCATTATCCCAAAACCTTGGTGGGATGGAGTCTTCCTATGCTGGGAAGGTAGGAGAAGACCTAGGGATTTTGGGATGAAAATGGATGAAAGGCATCAAAAGTGATGGAGATGCAACAGATCCTGAGTGAACCTCTGATTAATGAATTCCCTGATGAAATCCAAGCTGGATTCACTCCCTGGCCTTTAATTGGCTTCTAAGCAGGCAGGAAAAGAATTAGCAGCTGTGGTTTGTGCCTCTGGAGAGGTTGGGAAAGGTATGGAAGTGTTTGGGAAAAGAAAAGGTTGAGATGTTCCAGGAGGTCAGAAAAGGAAGGAGAAAGGAGCTTGGGTGGAAAAAGAGGCAAGGGATGGAGATCCCGAGCTGGAGATGTTCCAGGAGGTGGGAAAGGATGGAGATTGGATGGAGAAAGAGGCAAGGGATGGAGATCCCGAGCTGGAGATGTTCCAGGAGGTGGGAAAGGATGGAGATTAGATGAAGAAAGCCATGGGACCATCAATCCAAGGTTTTAGCTGCTGAGTGCTGAAAACAGCTGGAAATGATCCCAAAATCCCAACCCTGCAGTGGCTGTGGTGGCAACTGGACACCTCCTGGACTTGGAGATCCCTTGGAGTGTCCTGGTATCCCTTCCTTTTGGAGCTGCAGGAAGGATGTTTGGCATCTCCCTCCTCCTTCTCCTTGGATGACATCTCAGCCAAGCTTCCACCTTCCTTTGAGGAGTGTGGGGGGGTTGTTTTCCATGGAATTCTGGATCCACCCGCTGCTTCTTTAGCTCCTAAAGATCTCGAGAGCATTCCCAAAGGAATTGTCCGGGATTGTTCCTGGTGCTATGCGTGCTTGTGGTCACTAGATGGAGAGAGAAGAGCTTGGCAGGAGTTCGAGGAACTGCAGCTTGCAGTTCCCGCCTGGAATTCCCAGCCTGGAGCTGGGGAAGGATGGATGCTGGGGAAGAATGGCTGCTGGAGCATGTTTTCCCTATGCACGTGGTCATCTGGTCACCTCTGGATCATCCTGGATGCTCTTCCCCGTGTCCATGTCACCTTTAGATTATCCTGGATGCTCTTCCCTGTGTCCATGTCACCTCTGGATCATCCTGGATGCTCTTCCCCGTGTCCATGTCACCTTTAGATTATCCTGGATGCTCTTCCCTGTGTCCATATCACCTCTGGATGATCCTGGATGCTCTTCCCTGTGTCCATATCACCTCTGGATGATCCTGACCTGCATCTCCAAGCTCCTTCATGTCACCAAGGGGATGGATGACACCTTTGGCATCACTGGCAGCTCTCTCCAGCATGGAAACCTGCTGGAATCATTCCCAACTGCATCCACCTTGGAGAACTTGGCTGCTTCCTAGGAGCTTTGAGGCTCCAACCAGCACTTGGGTGTTAGCCAAGGACCTGATTGCTCTGCCAGACTTTTCCAGGAGCTCCCTGTCCCGTTAGGAAGATGGATGGATGCTGGGATAGAGCTCATAAAGCCCAGCAAGCATTCCATCTTCAGCCAGCAGGCTGGGAAAAACTCTGGAGATGTTCTCCATAACTCCTAATTCCCTTTTTTTACTGCTCTTCCCTCTCCTCAAGCATCCTGAGGAGCTGCAAACAAACTGCTTGTCTGCCAGGAGATGGATGGAGGGAGGGAGGGATGGAGGGAGGGATGGATGGAGGGAGGGAGGGATGGATGGAGGGAGGGATG
>VWZO01013596.1:3025-28875 GCA_013396975.1 Bucco capensis
AGGAGTGGCCCCAGTACTGAGCCCTGTGGGACCCCACTCGTGACCGGCCACCAACCGGAGTTAACTCCATTGACCACAACTCTTTGGACTCAGCCATCTATCCAGTTTTTAACCCAGCGAAGCGCATGCCATTCCAAGCCAAGAGCATTTAATTTCTCTAGGAGAATGCTGTGGGCAACTGTGTCAAATGCTTTACTAAGATCAAGATAAATAACATCCACAGCCTTTCCTTCATCCAGAAAGTGGGTCACCCAGTCATAGAAGGAGATCAGGTTTGTTAAACAGAGCCTGCCCTTCATAAATCCATGCTGACTGGGTCTGATCACCTGGTTGTCCTGCATGTGCTGCGTAATGGAACTCAGGATGATCTGCTCCATCAGCTTGCCTGGGACTGAAGTTAAACTGACAGGCCTATAATTTCCCAGATCCTCCTTCCTTCCCTTCTTATAGATGGTTGTTATATTTGCTTTCTTCCAATCAGCTGGTACCTCTCCAGTCAGCCAGGACTGCTGATAAATGATGGAGATTGGCCTCGTGAGCACTCCTGCCAGCTCTCTCAGGATTCTAGGATGAATCCCGTCTGGCCCCATAGATTTCCAGACATCGATGTGGAGGAGTAGGTCCCTGACTACCTCCTCATGAATTGTGGGGGGGGACATTTTGCTCCAGGTCCCATTCTCTTGGCTTGGGGGGGCTGGCTTCCCTCAGTACAGGTGTTACTTTTACTAAAGACCAAGGCAAAGAAGGCATTAAGCACCTCAGCCTTGTCCTCATCTTTTGTTACTGCATTTCCTTCTGGTTCTAGAAGGGGGTGCAAGCTCTCTCTGTTCTTTATTTTGTTATTAACGTATTTGTAAAAGCTTTTCCTGCAATCTTTTACTTTCGAAGCCAGATTTATTTCTAACTGGGCCTTGGACCTTTTAATAATCTCCCTACATAACCTAACAATATCCTTATACTCACTATAAGTGGCCTGACCTCTTTTCCAGAGACCATAAACTCTCTTTTTTCCCCTGATCTTCAGCAATATGTCCCTATTCAGCCAGGCTGGTCTTCCGTGCCACTGGCTTGTCTTAAGGCATGTAGGGATGGCCTGCTCCTGTGCCACTAAGATTTCCTCCCTAAGTAATGTCCAGCCTTCCTGGACTCCTGTGCCCTTCAAAAACTGATTCCCAACTTTTTTCCCCTGATCTTCAGCAATATGTCCCTATTCAGTCAGGCTGGTCTTCCATGCCACTGGCTTGTCTTAAGGCATGTAGGGATGGCCTGCTCCTGTGCCCTTAAGATTTCCTCCCTAAGTAATGTCCAGCCTTCCTGGACTCCTGTGCCCTTCAAAAACTGATTCCCAACTTTTTTCCCCTGATCTTCAGCAATATGTCCCTATTCAGTCAGGCTGGTCTTCCATGCCACTGGCTTGTCTTAAGGCATGTAGGGATGGCCTGCTCCTGTGCCCTTAAGATTTCCTCCCTAAGTAATGTCCAGCCTTCCTGGACTCCTGTGCCCTTCAAAAACTGATTCCCAACTTTTTTCCCCTGATCTTCAGCAATATGTCCCTATTCAGTCAGGCTGGTCTTCCATGCCACTGGCTTGTCTTAAGGCATGTAGGGATGGCCTGCTCCTGTGCCCTTAAGATTTCCTCCCTAAGTAATGTCCAGCCTTCCTGGACTCCTGTGCCCNACTCTGGGCTTACTCTTAACAGGCCCAGTTATGTCCCCTTCCCCCTTCATACCTATTTTAAAGCCCTGTGAATGAGCCCTGCTAACTCCTGCCCTAAAATCCTTTTCCCCCTCTGGGACAGGTGCTTCCCACCTGCCACCTGCAGGCCAGGCGTCTCATATATCAGCCTATGATTGAAGAACCCAAAACCCTGCCTGTAGCACTGGTTGCGGAGCCATGAGTTCACCTGATAGCTCTTTCTGTTCATCTCCTCATTGGTGACTGCCACTGAAGGGATAGAGGAGAAAACAACTTGTGCTCCTGATCCCTTAAGCCGCTGTCCCAAGGCTCTAAAATCTCTTTTGATTGATTTAGCGTTTCTTCTAGTAACCTCATCACTACCCACCTGAAGTCGACTCAGCAGCAGACAGCAACCAGATTCAGGAGCTGGAAAGGATCAAACGCAGAGTGAATAGTCTTTCTTGGATGCTGGCCACTGAAGAAGAGAGCTTTATCCTCCTGAACCCTCAGCTTTGTATCAAATATGACATCTATGGAACGGAATACCTATACTTTAGGGTCACCTGAATTGTCCGCTCCTCCCTGCATGTGCAGCCTTTTAAACTCCACCCCTCAATGTGGGACACGAGAATTAGCAGTGACCTTCATCTGCAAACCAAACTTTAGTACTAACTCTAAACATTACTTCTTATCACTGCTAGGAGCAGGCACTGTCTGTGAAAACATGCTGTTACTGAGAAGAATTTTTGCTGAAAACTAAAATCACTGAGCAAAATTAGTTCTGTCCTAACTCAACTCAGGACAGCAAAGCATAACAGCATTTTTCCCAGTTGTAAGGTACTGAGACAATGTCTCAAGAACATTGCAAAGAAGCAAGTGACCAGTCAGTTGGATCTGACCTTCTGTGGCTGCATAAGTGGCAAGAAACCTCAGTGGCAGGGAGACAGAGGCAGGTGCCCAGCTACAGATCAAGAAAACAACAAGTGCACAAAATGACCAACCAACCAGGAGAAATCTCCAAGCAAACAACTTTGTCTTAGAAACTTCTCATCACTGACCCCCTCCTCATGATGGCATCTACTCAGAAGCTCCTGGAAGATGTGACAGGTCCAGCAAAGGGGTGTGACTGGGCATGTAAAGCGGCTGGAACACCCACTACTCAGGAACTTTGGAAGGCAAAAGACTTCACAATGAACAGCTGAGGAATCAGCTCTGATTCATTTGTGTCTGACCAGCACTAAAGGCAGCAGCTTTTAAAACCCCTATTACCACATTCTCAAGCCATTTGAAGCAAAGTCACCTACGTGTCCGGATCTGCCAGAGAGGCTCCAAGAGGAAGCTCTGAGAAACTTTGAGGCAGAAGGATTGCACCAAATGGACCACGGAGCCACTTTTCTGAAGTGGCTTAAGCAAGGAAGCAGCCCAGGGAGTGCCATTGCTTCAGGCCAGTCCCCCTCCGCAAGCTGGTAGCTCTGACTCACCATGGGCGGGACCAGCACTGAAGGTGACTTATGCCCTCCTTGTATAAAAGCCATCCCCTGGAGCACCAATGACCCAGAGCACAATGAACAGGAGTGGGCAAACAGGTGAGGATGTGCGGAAGGTGTGTCAGTTTGCACTGTAGTTCTTGCAGGGAGGGCAAGCAGGGAGGATGTTTGAGCTTTGCTCAAGGAGTGATGGTGGCTACTTGGAGGAGGAAGACTGTGCTTCCAGCACACACCGAGATGGATATTGGTTACAGGCTGTGAAGAATACCTCAGCCTTTCACTGGCATTAGAGGGCAAGGCTGGTTATGGCTGCATGCTGTGTGAGCAGGTTGATGACCTGCTCAGCCAAGTGGCACAGCTCCAAGATGAAGTGATGGAGCTCAGAGAAAAGGTGAGCATGTTGAGAAATATGAGTGAGAGGGAAATTAATTATATTCACAGACTAATCTCTACAAAAACAGAATGGGAGGCAACTCTTAGTGGAGCAGAGGATTCCATATCCTCTCATCAGCAAGCCTGCTCACCTGCCTGTTGTAACCCACAGGAACAGGGCAAGTGGGAACAGGTCTCTGACCAATGAAACAAACAGAGCAAGCTTGTTCCCTCAAGAAGCACACCGCCTACAGTGCCCTTGCAGAATAGGTATGGGGCTCTGTAGGAAGAAATGGTTGTGAGCAAGGACAAAGGTTGTGAAGCCTTACGAAGACTAGAAGTGCCATCAAGATCAACTCTCCTCTGGCCAGCCATCAAAACTGACCCTGAAAAGAAAAATTGACTGGCCATTGTTGTAGCGGACTCCCTGCTGAGGGGAACAGAGAGCCCAATATGCAGACTGAACCCGCTTCATAGGGAGGTCTGCTGTCTCCCTGGTGCCCAGGCAAAGGACATTGTAGGTAAACTTTCAAGTGAGTAGTGATGATGTAGAAATGAGAGGCTCACACTCAATGAAAAGAGATTTCAGGGACTTGGGGCAACTGGTAAAGGGATCAGGAGTTTAGGTTGTGTTCTCCTCCATCCTCCTAACATCAGCAATGGACAAGGGAATATATAGGAAGAGCCAACGGGTCAATTCATGACTCTGGGACTGCTGGTGACCAGCAGAACCAAGCAGATGAGGCCCTCCATAGGCAGATAGAAGTGGCTTCGCATTCACAGGCTCTGGTCCTAGTGAGGGATTTCAACCATCCTGACAGACATCTGCTGGACAGACAACAGAGCAAGGCACCAAAAATCCAGGATGCTTCTTGGTTGTATAGATGACAACTTACTCTTCCAAATGGTAGAGGAACCAACAAGAAAAGGTGCTATGCTGGACCTTGTTATCACCAACAGGGAAAGGCTGGTGTCCAATGTGAGCCTCAGGGACAGCCTTGGCTGCAGTGACCAGGAAATACTAGAATTTAAGATCCTCAGGGTATCTAGGAGGGTGTTCTCCAAGCTTATGTCCCTGGACTTTAGGTGTGCAGACTTTGATCGCTTCAGAGATCTGCTGGCCAAAGTACCATGGGACAAAACCCTAGAGGGAAGGGGGACCAAAGACAGCTGGTCAGTATTCAAGGCTCACCTTCTCCGTGTCCAGGAGCAAGGTATACCAATAAAAAGGAAGGCAGAAAAGAATGCTAGGAGGCCTGCCTGGATGAGTAAGGAACTCCTGGACACACTGTCTCACAAAAAGAANCAAAGGACATTGTAGGTAAACTTTCAAGTGAGTAGTGATGATGTAGAAATGAGAGGCTCACACTCAATGAAAAGAGATTTCAGGGACTTGGGGCAACTGGTAAAGGGATCAGGAGTTTAGGTTGTGTTCTCCTCCATCCTCCTAACATCAGCAATGGACAAGGGAATATATAGGAAGAGCCAACGGGTCAATTCATGACTCTGGGACTGCTGGTGACCAGCAGAACCAAGCAGATGAGGCCCTCCATAGGCAGATAGAAGTGGCTTCGCATTCACAGGCTCTGGTCCTAGTGAGGGATTTCAACCATCCTGACAGACATCTGCTGGACAGACAACAGAGCAAGGCACCAAAAATCCAGGATGCTTCTTGGTTGTATAGATGACAACTTACTCTTCCAAATGGTAGAGGAACCAACAAGAAAAGGTGCTATGCTGGACCTTGTTATCACCAACAGGGAAAGGCTGGTGTCCAATGTGAGCCTCAGGGACAGCCTTGGCTGCAGTGACCAGGAAATACTAGAATTTAAGATCCTCAGGGTATCTAGGAGGGTGTTCTCCAAGCTTATGTCCCTGGACTTTAGGTGTGCAGACTTTGATCGCTTCAGAGATCTGCTGGCCAAAGTACCATGGGACAAAACCCTAGAGGGAAGGGGGACCAAAGACAGCTGGTCAGTATTCAAGGCTCACCTTCTCCGTGTCCAGGAGCAAGGTATACCAATAAAAAGGAAGGCAGAAAAGAATGCTAGGAGGCCTGCCTGGATGAGTAAGGAACTCCTGGACACACTGTCTCACAAAAAGAAACTTTATAAGGAGTGGAAGAAAGGACAGCTGCATTGGGGGTCTATAGGTATATTAATGGTAAAAGGAAGACTAGGGAAGGTGTGGCCCTGCTCAGAAAGGAAAAATGTGAACTGGCGATGAGTAATATGGAGAAGGCTGAGGTTCTCAATGAATTCTTAGCATCAGTGTTCACTGACAAGGGCTCCAACCACACTCCTGAGGTCAGGGAAGATAATGGCAGGTGCTGGAAGGGGAAACTGCCCATTGTAAGCGAAGATCAGGTTTGTGACCACCTCAAGAACCTGAAAGTATACAAGTACATGGGACCCGACGGGGTACACCAACGGGTCCTGAGGGAACTGGCAGATGAGGTTGCTAAACTGCTCTCTATTACATGCCAAAATTTATGGTGGTCTGGTGAAATCCCCACTGACTGGAAAAGGGGAAACATAACCCCCATTTTCAAAAAGGGGAAGAAGCAAGAACCAGGAAACTATGGGCCAGTTAGTCTCACCTCTGTGCCTGGCAAGATCATGGAACAGATCCTCCTGGAGGCACTGCTGAGGCAGATGAATTATGAAGAGGTGGTTAGTTGTAATCAACACAGCTTCACCAAGGGCAAATCGTACCTGACTAAACTGGTAGCCTTCTATGAAAATGTTACAACATCAGTGGACAAGGGAGCAGCAACTGACATCATTTACCTGGGCCTGAGCAAAGCCTTTGACACTGTCTCGTGCAACATCCCAGTCTCCAAGCTGGTGAAATATGGGTTCCATGGATGGACGACTCAGTGAATAAAGAACTGGCTTGACAGTCGCACCCAAAGAGTGGCTGTCAATGGGCGCACAGCCAAGGGGAGGCCAGTGACAAGTGGAGTCTCTCAAGGATCAGTACTGGGACCTGTCTTTTTTAACATCTTTGTCGGCAACATGGACAGTGGCATTGAGTGGACCCTCAGCAAGTTTGCCAACAACACCAAGCTGTGTGGTGTGGCTGATATGCTGGAGTGAAGGGATGCCACCCAGAGGGACCTTGACAGGCTGGAGAGGTGGGCCCATGCCAACCTCATGAAGTTCAACAAGACCAAGTGCAAGGTCCTGCATCTGGGTTGGGGCAATCCCAAGCACCAATATAGGTAGTGACCGGCTTGAGAGCAGCCCTGAGGAAAAGGAGTTAGGGGTGCTGGTGGATGAGAAGCTCAACATGAGTTGCCAGTGTGCACTAGCAGTCCAGAAAGCCAACTGTATCCTGGGCTGCATCAAGAGAAGCGTGGCCAGCAGGTCGAGGGAGGTTATTCTCCCCCTCTACTCCACTCTTTTGAGACTCCACCTGGAGTACCACGTCCAGTTATGGAGCCGCCATTACAGGAAAGATATAGACATGCTGGAATGTGTTCAGAGAAGGGCCACGAGGATAATCAGAGGGCTGGAGTACCTCTCCTATGAGGACAGGCTGAGAGAGTTGGGATTATTCAGGCTGGAGAAGAGAAGGCTCCAAGGAGACCTTATTGTGGCCTTCCAGTATCTGAAGGGGGCCTACAAAAGGGCTGGGGAGGGACTTTTTAGGAAGTCAGTCAGTGATAGGACTAGGGAGAATGGTCACAAGCTTGAGGAGGGTAGATTTGTATTGGATGTTAGGAAGAAGTTCTTCACCATGAGGATGTTGAGACACTGGAACATGTTGCCCAGAGAGGTGATGGCAGCCCCATCCCCGGAAGTTTTTAAGGCCAGGCTGGATGGGGCTCTGAGCAACCTGATCCAGTGGAAGGTGTCCCTTCCCCTGCCCATGGCAGGGAGGTTGGAACTAGATGATCTTTAAGGTCTCTTCCAACCCTGCCAATCCTCTGATTCTATGATTCTATGAGCCTGAGTGGTGAAACTCCTCGCCTCCCTTTGTTTGAACTGAAACCCCCAATCTTTTCTCTCTCGTCTTTTTATTCCCCCATATGTAAGCTTTGAGAACTTCCTATCCATGCTGCTGGGTTTGTGGTCCCTTTCTGGATTCAGTATTTGAGGCTCTTAACTCCTTGTGCCTCATACACAAAGAGATCACCTATGCCTCAACCCACTGAGTGGGCCAGGACACCAGTACCTGCTGGTGTACTCTTAGAGCTTCAACAGACATAGAAAAACCATTTGCAAAGGCCAAAGCCTATTCCTCATTACAGGCCACAAAGAGACAGTTTGGAGTGAGAAACACAAGACTGCAGTAACATTAAATCTTTACTTACATCTTGCCAAGAGGCCAACTACGTTTTATATACAAACATTTCTCTGTATTTATGTGCATGTGCTTTATGAAGCTGCATTGCAAAAAAGTATTAATAGACATGAATAAACTATCCCCTTATGCATCTATGATAAGTGATCATTTGCAGAGAATCAAATCGTGGGAGATGCATGAGTTTGTCTCAGTAAATATGTTTCCAGAAGCATCAAATCAGTGGTATTTGTTTTGTAATTTAGCATGTTTGGCAAACAGGATAGAATTCCTGTAGGTGACTGACTTTTACTGAAGAGTACTTCCTCTAGAGGAGTTTTCAAGGTTGAATTGATTATTTTTTACAAGGAAAGGGCCAGGCAGAGTCTGAAAATCACTTGGGGTCTCCTGTGGCCCTTGGTATGATAACTGTGCCGACAGCAGAGGGAGCATTAAACTCATTGCCCACGGGAAAGTGTGGGGAGTGATACCCATGTTCCTATAATCCTTGTATGGGTAGGATGAGCTCATTAGCCTTCTGGCAGTCATCCTAGGAGAAGGACAACTCTGATTCCAAACCCAGGCAGATGGAGCTCGTTTAGCCCTGTAAGGCCTTCCATCTAAGAGGTTAAACCTCCGTCCTAAGGACCTTGCTGCCAGCGTCCAAGCTTGCTAGGCCCTGGCAGATGAACCTTAGGACTAAAGGGTGGGTCCAGCTCTGCGCATGCTGTGTCTCACCTAAAAAAAATCCATTGCGCAGGCTCGAGGGTGCTATCTGCTATCCTCTTTTTATCAGCGCGCTTGTAAAAGGCACTGATGAGAAGCATGGATGGAGCCCTCCCTGGATATTTGTTCACGAAGCCTAGCCACGACAATGACAAGGAAAGGGTCTAATGGAAATATATTTACATTTTTTTAATTGGGAATCACATTCCTACCACAATTCATGCGTGCCAAGAAGACATCCACCATTCACTAGTAGTTCCTCATTACTCCATCAGCATTCAGATCCCCATTCAAAAAGGATTCCATAGACAGAATGCTGCAATATACATAAGCTGCAGAAGATGCAGTTCTATGTAACAGTATGACATAGGCTCCAGTATCATTCCAGCAACAATAGACATTCCCTTTTGAACAAATGAAGCTGAAGCCCTCTCCCTTTAGCTCTACATACTGAAGTTTTTGTTGCTATGAACACACTTTGAATCACTAGTGGGAAGTTAAGCAAGCTTTGGTAAGCTTTCTTAGTTTTATACTGTAAAACCTACACAGGGAGAGGAACAAGAATGAAAGAAGTACTAAACTATGAAATATCTTTAGTTCTTGGCCCTTAGTTTGTGTTAAAATTACTTAATAACTAACAATTATATTTGAATATATTTTGATCACTTCTAGTTTTGATTGATGGGATTGCAATACATTTTATAATTAAATAAAAATTAACAAACTTATTATGTTACCTTCAAATTTCTACTCTAAATGGAGACTGAACTACATACAGAGGAGACCTGTTGCTTTCTCAGCAAAACTACCAACACTGTATCAGACTATATTAAGTTTGCTAGGTTGTTTTCCTCTCTGAATGAACAGGTTGCTTCTAGGAAAGTAAAACTTTCTTGGGTGAATTTGCATTATTTCAAATGTTATCATGTTCTTATATTAAGGGTTTTTCAATCACAACCTCATGCAATCCTTACGAGGTCTTTCTAAGGAGTATATTTCTCCACCTGCCCACCTTCTGCAACACACTGTTGCCTATGTTAAACAAAGAAGCAAAACATCCAACTTGAGCAGCCACTAATCACAATCCAGAATATCAGCTTGAACTTGCACTCACTTCATATTATCTTAATAAGCTGAACTGTGTACTGTGGCAGCTGAGGCACAACCATACCACCTATTCTGTAGCCTTTGATGTGATTGTGCAGCTGAGAGCTGGGGGTAACTGTCTCTTAGTTGGCAGGTTGCAGGAATACTGCAGCAGTATGAACCAGGACACTTAAATTCATGATATCATGATTTGGATCAGCTGAATTAGTTTGTTACTTATTCAGATCAGCTCACTTTTTTTTTTTTAACAGTTCTTTTTTCTGATTTCAGCCTCTATCCTAAAATTACATTCTTGGATCATAAAAAAACCAAGAAGGCCAACAAGCTCTCCAAATTACTGAACAAGAAAAAATTCCCTTTGTGAAAGTAAGAACTATCTTTTTTTTTTTTTTACATATGAATTTGCTGCAATAATAACAATAATGACAACAGGAACAAATTCTTACAGAAAATGGCTTTCTGAGGACAGACCTCTACAGTTATAATTTTATCTTTACCTTGTTCAAAATAGTTTGAATTTTGCTAAAACAGCTTGCACAGAGCACTGTGACTTCAATTTTCACTAAAAATAAAACTGCAGCCTTCAGAGTACTGAAAGACTTCCTCACTTTAATCATTCTGCTGATATGGAGAAACTTACTCTTTCCAAGGTTTGGAATCCAACACATTCAGGACAATATCAGGCCCAGCAAAGCAAAGAGCATATAAATCTTCTGGGGAATTATTCACTCTGTCAGCTTAAAAATCAGGTTACTTCTGAAGAATACAAAGTAAATAAAGATTTGTCAGGAATAATAGGTAAAGTTCTTTTGGTTTATAATGTAAATTTTTTTAGCATTTGAAAAAATTTCAAATTATTACTATCAAGAACTTGTTAACATCTGTTTGAAAAGTGACATGTCCCTGTCATTGAGACTATTCACATCTGTAAAGAAATGGGGAAATACAATCACAGATTCTCTAGGAGACAAAATCCACTTATCAATACATGACACATTACAGAATACATTAACAACGCATTGCTGCTATCTTACAGTTTGAGCAGACACCATAAGAATTTGATATTCAAATAAATAACTGGGAAAGCTGTAGACAAAACATGGGTTATCACCATTTGTTTTCACAAGCAAGCAGATCTTTTTATTTCCCAGGAATCTTCACAGAAGGAAAAAGCATTATATCCATAAGAGTATTACACAAAGATTAATCCTTGTGTATCTCTATATTGATAAAGCTTCCCCAAAGTACAGAGGTGCCCAAATAACACTGAAGAAAGTATTCTTACTACTCTCTTGGAAAGAGATTGCGAATTGAGAAATAAATTAGTCAGGGAGGTGTAACAAATGATTTACTACTCTTGAATAAGCAAGAAAATTTTTATGAGAAGATAGTTAGCAAAGCTGAGTTTCTTGGTTTGCTTTCTTTTACTGTAAGACAAATTGTTAAACAAAATATCAAGATTGCATATATATAGAAATGTGTCAAATAGAAAATTTATTGAAAATAGTTTACAAAGGTGTACCCATGAGATGTGGAAGATATTTTTTTAAAAAGCAACAAAAAGATTTACAGAGACTGATAGTATATTTTCAACTATAACTAGCAAGTTTATTTCAGATGATGCATTTTATTATTATCTTTTCTGGATACTTCAGGGATCTAGGGAAGTACACTTTTAACAATAAAATGTATAGAAAACAACCCCCCCCGCATCCTTCCCTCCTACAACCTACAGATTATTATCCATTGTTGACTTTTCAGGTAGGCAATGATGATCTTGAAAAAAGAAAATTGAAGACTGTCAAGAGACATTTTAGGATCTTGGGTCAACTGATCAAGGGAGTGGGAGCGCAGGTAGTTTTTTCTTCTATCCCTCTGTTGCAGGGGCCAACCCAGAAAGACTGAGGAGGGCCCATCAGATCAATTCTTGGCTTTGAACCTGGTGCCACCAGCAGTACTTTGGGGTTTTTGACCATGGGTCAACTTATAGGATGCCAAGCCTACTGGCGGCAGCTGGGGTGCATCTCTCCCGAAGTAGGAGAAGGATTTTATCACGGGAGTTGGCTGGGCTCATTAACCATGCTTTAAACTAGATTCGAAGCGGGGAGGGGGGCAAAGCCTAGCTCATAGGAAACAAGCTAGGGACCTTATGCCAGCCCTTCTGTTACCTCAGGGGATGTGCCGGTCAGGCAGTTCTCTAGCAGTAGTTATTCATTCAAATGCCTGTACACTAATGCACGCAGTATGGGGAACAAACAGGATGAACTTGAGATCTATGTGTAATCTCAGGACCATGACCTCATTGCAATCACTGAGACATGGTGNAGTAGGCACAAGGACAAGAGCAGGATCGCTAGCCTGGACTTCAGAAAGGCCAACTTTGGCCTTCTCAGGGAACTGCTTGATAAAATCTTGTGGCATAGGGCTCTAGAAGGTAAGGGGTCCCAAGCAGGCTGGCTAGTATTCAAGTGCCGTTTCCTCCAGGCTCAAGGTCAGTGCATCCCAAAGAGTAGGAAATCTAGTAAGAGACCTGCATAGTTGACCAGGGAACTACTGGATAAGCTGGATAAGAAGGAAATATATAGTACATGGAAGAATGAGCAAGCCATTTGGGAAGAATATAAGGAGGTTGTCAGAGGGCGTAGGGAGGCGACAAGGAAATCTAAGGCCTCCTTAGAACTTAACGTGGCAAGGGAGGTCAAGGATAATAAGAGATGTTGGAAGCAAAGGGAAACTTAGAGGTAGTGTGGGCCCTTTGAGGAATGAAATGGGTGCACTGGTGAACGAGGATACAGAGAAGGTGGAATTACTCAATGCCACCTTCGCCTCGGTCTTTACTGCTAATGACAACTAGCAGGAGTCTCAGAACTTTCAAAACTGCAGAGGAAGATGGGAGGAAGGTAGTTTTGACCTCAGTTGATGAGGTTTGGGTCAGAGATCAGTTAACCAAACTGGATATCCACAAGTTCATGGGTCCAGATAGGATGCCCCCACGAATGCTGAGGGAAATGGCAGAGGTCATTGTTAGGTCACTCTCGATAATCTTGGAGAGGTCCTGAAGAACGGAAGAGGTGCCTGAGGACTGGAGGAAGGCCAATGTTATCCCACTCTTCAAAAAGGGCAAGAAAGATGACCCTGGCAACTATAGGCCGGTCAGCCTTACCTCCATCCCTGGAAAGGTGATGGAACACCTTGTTCTTGCCACCATCTCCAAGCATTTGGAGGAGAAGAGGCTTATCACGAGTAGTCAACAAGGATTCCGCAAGGGGAAGTCCTGCTTGACTAATCTGATAGCCTTTTATGATGGCATAACTAGGTGTATAGATGAGGGGAAGGCAGTGGATATGTTTTTTCTTGACTTTAGCAAAGCTTTCGATACTGTCTCCCATGGTGTCCTCAGTGCCAAACTTAAGAAGTATGGATTGGGAGGCTGTGCTGTGAGATGGATTGGGAACTGGCTAATGGACAGAGCCCAGAGAGTTGTGGTTGGTGGAGCAGAGTCTAACTGGAGGCCTGTGACTAGTGATGTGACCCAGGTGTCAGTGCTGGGTCCAGCACTGTTCAATATAGTCATTAATGATCCAGATGAAGAGGTAGAATGTGCCCTCAGCAAGTTTGCAGATGATCCCAAGCTTGGAGNGAAACTGAGGAAAAGCTTTTTTAGAGTAAGGGTGACGGAGCACTGGAACAGGCTGCCCAGGAGGGTTGTGGAGTCTCCTTTTCTGGAGACATTCAAGACCCACCTGGACACATTCCTGTGTGATATCGTCTAGGTGATCCTGCTCTGGCAGGGTGTTTTGTCTAGATGATCTTTCTAGGTCCCTTCCAACCCCTAACATTTTATGATTCTGTGATTTCCTTAAAATAAAGAGTTGAAAAAAAAGCGTGCTTTTCTTTGTGGAATTAATGCGTCTGTGTGCATTTTCCTGTCATGTCTATTTGCTTCCCTGGTATTATTAGAAATATTTTTTACCCTTAAAAGTTAAATCAGTAAAAAATCATTAACAATGAAGGAGGGATAATTGCTTGGAAATATGTTTTGCACTTGAATTTTTCTTTCAATTTTACTTTTTTCTCTTTATTTCATTTTTTTTTTGTTTGATTTGTGTTGGTGATATTTTGTTAATCCCATAAGGAATACGAGCACAAAACACACAGTGTTTTTTTTAATGTGACACATGTTCAGTTAGACAGTTGCAGAATTTGAAACTGATTTATATCACTGCAAGCAGGACTTGGGAAATGTGAGAAAAGAGTGAGACAGAGAGCCCATTTTACACACTCTCAGAATGCAGGCAATTACCAGCCCTTGATATCTTACAGTCACAGATCTCATTTTAAGTCTCCTAACATGCAAAGATCTTTGAAAATGTACCATCTTCTTCTGTCAGAAGATGTACTGCATCCCTGCCACCATATAAGTTCCTGACTATTTGAAAAGATTCTCTAGAAATACAGTGTCAGTAACTAGCTTTGGCATGAAAACACAACAGTATTTGCATTTTATAATAAAAAGTAACAAAATAGTTATGATTTCTTAAAGTTCTGGGTTTTTTTTCTTTTATGTAGCCATAGTGAAATCAAAAATTAAAGAGGAGTCTACTAATCCAAAGAATCCTGTCCTGATTTGAGTTAGAACAGAACTAATTCTGTTAAATAATTTTACTTTTCAGTTATATCTCTTCTAACTAACTGCTCTTTCTGAAGTTAAGAACATATTTTTTGCAGACAGAGTCTGCTTCTGAAAGTAATAGCACTTGATGTTTATAGTTACTACCAAGGAATTTTATGCAGAAAGGCTTTTTCTTATACTTGCTTCTTACCAGCCCTTCCAGTGCTGTCACTAAGGCTAGAAAATACTCCAGTAGCCACATTGCACAATAGCCCCTATTTCATGGGGTTTTCTTTGTTTGTTTGTGTTTTTTTAATATTGGCAAAGACTTTGTGTGTTTTAATATGTTGTTGGCCTGTATTTGTAGGGCTGCTCAGTGTTAACAATGAGAGGAGTCACATCCAGCTTAGCAGCAGAATGTGTATTTCTCAGACTGCAGCACGTTTGGGCAACCTTCATAGCACATTGTTAGCATACATAAAAATGCTTCAACTGGCAGAAAAACGCATTCTTGTCCTCTTTCTGTGACATTATTTATAAATCTAAACATGGAAGTTTCCTTTTTTTTGCATTTTTTTCATATTTACTGTATTATTGCAAGATGGTTATCCACTGTACTATGCCAAGGAGTCCTTTTCTTGTTGTTCCGTACTTCTTTAACCCGATACTGTTCCTGGCTCTATCTGGAACAGAGCTTGCTTCAGAAATTCGTTGAGACTTTGGTGCAATAGCCTTTTCTTGCTCCTACAGATAGGCTGCAGGTATCTGTACTGTCTTTTCACTGTGACTGACATGCTAGTAAACACATCCAGCCTGCTTTGAAATTTGTTTGACAGAAGTAGTAAAATCCTGGAAAGTAAAGGCAGCTTTTTCTTCTGTCTGCAGCAAATGGATTATTTCTCTAAAAAATAGCAGTTTGTCTCTTTAGAAGATATATTGTCAGTGACACAATCAAAATGAAGAGAGAACAGAAAGTCACCTAACTAATACTTAGGTTACAAATGCTGTTAGATCTTTTTTTATTCTTTTTCTTTCTGTAAGTGCTTTTGCAGTACATATAAGCTATGATACTCTTAGCTTGTTTGTAGTAATCCATCCATGCTTTGCTTGGCTGAACCAATCAATTCATAGGATTTTCTGTCCTCAAATACTCCTAGCATTCATCCACTGGGAATTCCATTTTTAAAAATATTGTCCCATGTAACTTCATGAATATAGATCTCCATAGATCACACCTAAGGCATTTGTTAACAGATAAATAAAAACCCAACTTTTTCATAATATTTCCCTCTACCTCAGTGACCTTCTTTTACAGATGGATCTTGGGATAAATTGTGCCTTTGAATTCCTATAGCCAATATTCTGCAAATTAACCTGGTCATTCATGATCCCTTTGAATCCATCTGAGAGAAGATTTTTGAGCTGTATCTTTGCAAGCAATTTTTTTTTTGTGAGAGGTTTATCTGTCTGAAGGAAACAGGAATAAAATCTACTATGAAGCGTTAAAAGTAGCCCTTTGTTTTACTTGAAGGCTGATCTGATTCTTGCTGTATTGTGATTGTCCCTAGACCAGGTAAAATAATTTAATATAGATGTAATATCTTTGTGCATGCCAGGTTGCAGATGATCCCCTTTGTCCCAGATATGTGCTGCACAGAATCACACCATGATGTCTAAGTGTCTGTGCCTAAGCCTATGGCAATTTTGTGGAATCAGATAAAGCACAATCAGAAAAGCAACTTGAACCAGAGTAGTCATTCAATTATCTATTCCCACAGCATGCTGTGATCTTTTCATAGTACTGTTAAGTCCTGAAAATATAATAGTGTTTTTAAGCACATGTTTATTATCCTTGCAATGTGACAATATAACAGAGGAGTGTGGGAGGGAAGGCTTGTAACAAGTGAGGTGCCTTTCATCTAATAAGTAGCCACAGTCAAGCAAAAGGATGTTATACTTGCTAAAATTGTATGAGGATTGAAAAGGTGAATCAAAACCAGTCACTAACCACACAAGACAAACCAACCAACCAAAAGCAAAAAAAATCAAAAACCCCAGGGAGTGTGGGTAGGGAGGATTATTTCCACATTTGTGTGTTTGCATGTATGTGTCCATTTTTACGTTACTGATTCAATACAGCCTGTTGCAAAAAGCTTGTGTAAAATTCTCTGCACCATTAAACTATCCTTATCAAGGAGTAGCTAACAGCTAATGGTATCAGAAATGAGTATTTCCTTCTATAAAGAACTACTGGCACCTTATTAATTTTTTTCCTTTAAAGACTGTTATATTTTCAAACAGCTGTTCATTCAACATGACATTTTCTGTATGTTTCATTGTTCCTAGTTCAGGCACAGTCTGAAAATCACTTGGGGTCTCCTGTGGNCATTGTTCCTAGTCATTGCGAGTATGTGTGCACAAAAAGAGTTTATTTTTCTCATGTTCATTTGCTTCTACTGCCTCATATCATAACACAACATAAACATCACAGATGCAAACCAAAATATAGATAGCATATTTAGTAGGTAAGATAAATCTTCAAATCTCCCATATGATTTCAGTTCATTCTTAGTGTACAAATGATGAAACATAGATTAAGATACTTCTGTTGGCCACAGAAAAATACGGGGATGTTCACACTCATTTTGGTTTGAAACCTTTAGTGTTCTACATTTCCAAATCTCATACTTCAGGGCCTAACTCATGGAGTGGATTAGTGTCCACAGCAGACAACACTGTGGTGCACGCAAGACCCCTCCACTTATGGGAAACCTCCTTAGCAGTACTGTGTACTCTGCCTTCCTGAGCAGAGAATTCCATCCATTTCATAACATTCCTCATAGCTTAAGAAGTTCTCTAAAAAGAAATGGAAAATGCTTCAATGGCGTAGAATCAGGTCCCAGTAGGCCGAGATTTTTATTAGTAGAAGAGATTTGGTAGCTCACTACTGCTGGATCTCATGGAATCATGGCAAACTCATGGGACAGGTCATCAAATATTGTTGTAATCTACAAACCTTGACCAAGTTTTTAACTGGGAGAAAGCCATGGTATCACTGTAATCTGTGACCATCTGGGTCTCAAAACTAGCCTGCATGTGAACCACAGGAGGACAGCTCTTTAAAAGCCAAAACTCTGTGTTCTGAGCTATCTCTGACATTAGGAGTCAAGGACAAAAATATGTTGAAGAGGCCCTCCTGCAAGTTTGCTACCTTGCTACTGAACCATTTTCCATAGCCAACATATCTTGTTAATACAAGTTAGATCCTTGCTACTGGACAAAGGCCAGCTCTGTGAATGAATAAATGAAAGAATGAATTATTGTAATTACAGCTTTCCAAACTTGAGAATTTAGAGGTGAAAAGTGGGGGTGGAGATATGGGCCATGGTGTGTGGACATAGACTGGATGCAATTCTACACTAAAAGAAGAATCACAAGTGACTTTGGGAACAATTTCAGAACATATTGTCTTTTACTGAGTATGAGTAAAGATACCCTCTGGTTTAATTTTTTTCTAACACTGAAATAGTAGAAGTGTAGTGGTTAGTAGTTCAAACCCTCTTGTCTCCAATCATTAGAAATTTTTACTTTGGACATTAATTGCACACTCTAGCAGAGGACTGAAGGTTTACTTTATGCCATGAGTATAAATAAGAAGTGTGGAGAATTGTACAGTTGTTTGTCTGCCTACTTCTGCAGCACTAGTTGGAGTGACCAACACTAAGTCTGCATCTGTTGGTATAGACCATCAAAGCACAAAACTCTTCTTTAGAGTGAGTTTTACCCATCCTAAAGCAAGAGTCTGAAGGTCTCACTAAGAGCAGGATAAGTTCAATTCTCCTTTCCACTTAGCACTTTCCACAGAAATATGAAGGAAACAACAGTTATAGTTTGATCTTCCATAGAAAGAATAATTAAAGACTTCTCAGGGAGTCTACTTTAAGTATTTATTGCATGTCTTCCATGGTGCTTCTGGTTTTTGCAATAAAACCTTTATTGCTATTAGTTGCAGGCTTGGTAGTTATATAGATCATAGAATCATAGGATGGTTTGGGGTGGAAGGGACCTCCGGAGGTCATCTAGTCCAACTTCTCTGCACTGAGCAGGGACATCCCCAACTAGATCAGGTTGCTCAGAGCCCTATCAAGCCTCAACCTGAATGCCTCCAAGGATGGAGCCCCAACCACCTCCCCCAGGCAACCTGTTCCAGTGTTCCACCACCCTTATGGTGAGGAACTTCCTTCTAATATCCAGTCTAATAGATACAACACCGGAGACAGAGAAGTTCATAGCATTTTCCTCTTATGCGATTTAGGTTTGCTTATCACTTCAGTTTGCAGACATTGTTAATCCTTGAAATCATAGAGAAAATTCCAATTATCTTAATAAAGCAAACTGTTAAAAAAAAAAAAAAAAAGAAAAGAAAATTAACCTCTTTTTTTCTTGTCTGATCACATGAGATATGCAGAGACTATCATATTTCAAATTACCCTATCACATACTATCATCTTCCTTTATCAGATTGTTCGGGGACCTTTCTAAGTAACAGAAGTCAGTGATGATACTATAATTTAACTTGGTTTTCTTTCAAGGAGTCGCTTATGCTTGCCTTGAGTAAATAGTATTGTCCATTGTTTTTCTGTCTATATGAAATGCAATAAACCACAGGTTATTTGGAAAAAAAAAACAAACAAAAAAATGAGATTGTCTATTAAAATGTTCAATAGACATTTTCATCGCTACACTGAACAGATATATCTCTAAAAGCTTATTTTTATTTGCTTTCATTTTTTGCTGTTGAAATTAGGAATGTATACATGAAAAGGAATGAGAACTGGAGATTTTTGTGGATTTTTGGGATAGTCTTATTTGTTCATTTCTTTGCTTTTCCAGGGGTAGTTTTATCAATTTGTTTGTACTGATTTACAGACCATCCAAAGATTACAAACTATAAGAAATCCTAGTGTAACATAAATCTGATTTGCATTTTTGTTACAATTAGGTTCAATTACAATAATTATAATGACTATTAGGCTTATTTTGCTTCTTTTCTTTGTTCCCTAATTGTATTTTTCTTCTGTGACTGTTATCAGTAAAGGCACAGCTAGTTCACCAATGGGTAAGTATCTTTCCACTTCAGTAAAAATACAAAGCATGATAAATTACACAGGACCATATTTGAGCTATGATTTATAGCCTGTCATTTAAAACGTACAAAGAAATATGAAATAATTTGTGACATTTAAACAGCCATAATCTAGATTGACGTGAAAGACTAGATAATTGCATTTGTCCTTGGAGGCTGAAACCTCCTCACTGTGCTCCTGAGCTTGGAAACATAGGTTAGAAATGTTGTAGATAACAGACTTCTCTTCAGGCAGAGACAAGTGAAAAATGGAAGAGAGGGGAAAGCTACAGGCAACTCTCCTGGGTGGGTTAAAAGCAGTGGGTAAAAAAAAACTTTCCTCACATTTCAGTAAATCCACTTACTCTCATGGTCAAAAGGAGGCACAGCAGGGAGAAAAATGAGTACTAGTCAGTCTTCTGGATTGAACTTTGTGGGTGTGCTCATGTGTTTCACTCCAAAAGAAATCTGTTATAGAAGCTCTGGAAATGCATAATTTCCACATCAAGTATATTGAAAAATAATCAGCTTTCACAAACAGGATTGTACTAGTTGCAGGTGCCTAGATGCTGGTGGAACCAGCAGCAGAAGCAGAGCGGGGGGCTGCAGTGGTGGTCCCTGTAAGGAGTGATGAGGGCTGCCCTGTGCCAGGCACAGCTGGTTCCTGCTGCTACAATTAACCCACTGGAGGACATAGCTGGGCCTGCCAAGAACAAATTTAATAGAAACTTATTGATCCAGTTGATAAATAACATATTTTATGAGCTCTGGTAATGACAAGGAAGACAACAAAGATAGCTTTTCCTGTGGTTAGGAAGTTATTTGATTGCTCCTTGAAGTACATTACAAACTTCTACTAGACAGTTTTTTCAGAATATCCTATCAAATTTATCTAGCTAGTGAGAGATGCTTTCCTTCTCTTCCTTATCCTGGGTTCAGCTAGGATAGGACTAATTATCACAAGACACTGGGAGGAGACACAGCTGGGATAGCTGACCTGAAATAGCCAAGGGGATATTTAATAATATGATGTTTTACTCAGTATATAAACTGGGAGGAAGGAAGAGATTGCTGCTCTGGAATGGGCTAAGCATCGAGTTCTGGGTGATTCATCACTCTCTTTATACGTACTTTTTTTAGTTTTATTGTTATTATTAGTTATTCTTTCCTTGTATTGTCCTATTAAATTGTTTTTAAGTCAATCCATGAGGTTTTACCTTATTCTTCTGGTTCTCCTTCCCATCCCACCATGGTGGGAGGAGTGAATGAGTGGCTGCATGGTGCTAAGGTGGTCTTCAATCTTGACAATCCTTTAGAATTTAGTAAGATTTTATGGAAAGCTTGCTACTCATGTAGATTTAAGAAGGGTACTTTGTGCCAGAAAAATTTGTATTTTGGCAATAAGTTAAGAGGGAGCCCCTTTTGTTCATCATTAGATGTAACAGTTAGCAAAGAGTGAGTTTATATCTTATTTGATGTTATTGTATTTCTTGATGAATTAAAACTTTTAGAATAACTAGACAAGTATTTTAAACCTTTCCTTCTATTCTGAAGGTTAAGATCATAAGGTGAGGAATTTAATTTTGCCCAAAATGCAAGTTATCAGTGATAGGATGGCCAGAATAAGGATCTCTCCACTGTAGACTGTGAAAAGCTGTCATATTTGTGACACAACCTTTCACAGCCTTTCTGGGTTACTGTTGATAGATGACTGTGGAGCTTGAGCAAGATTTCAGGGCCTCTTTCCTTTCATAGGAAGAGTCACAGGAAGCGTTTTCCTAGTCCACTTAGATAGATCACCAAGAAAAGAGTCTTGTGCTGATACATGTTAGTTCTGCCATTTAATGATTCTTCCAAGTAATGGAGTGTTTACAGTAGACAAGCTGGGCATTTAAATTGCCACTATTGAGGAGCTGAATTAACCTGTTGTTTTCATGAAACAAACTGCTTCTACTGATGTTCGGGTGTATTGCATATTACTGTATCTCTTGCACTCTTTTCAAGTGCTTTCTTTTTAACTATAAGAGCTTATGCTGATTTACCCATTCTTTGAGGAAATTTAAGATGAGAATTACGAGACAGTGTGTGAAGCTCAAGATGGTACATAAGCACCAACTTATGTTTTACTTTGACAGCTGAATTTTTGTTTTACTATTTTGATGAGTTCTCTATATAATGTTCTATGCTGTGATAAGTTTGGGACCAGTAAATCTTTCATGGGTTGGGGCTGGGCTGGCAACCAAATGAATGACAGATGCTCTCTATTAACCCCTCTCCCTTCCCAGAAAGGAATAGGTGAGACTTAGAGGCTGGGAAAAAAACCTCAAAACCAGATTTAATGAAATAGTGACAATAAAAGAAAAAATATGATAATATTAATAAGAAAATAATGAAATGTATACAAATATATTCAAAATCAGTACTGAATTCCTTCAGTGATGATCACATCACCACTAATGTTGCAGGGCAGTCTCTGGAGAAGTCCTAGACTGTATTCAGCAGAAGATAGGAATGGGATTTGGGAACTGGTTTCGTGAACTCATGGATTGGGATCCAAAGCAAAACAGACGAAGTCCTCCTCAGATACCATTATGATCTCTCAGCTTTATACTGAGTATGACCCACATGGAATGGAATACCTGTTGGTCAGGTTTAGACCACCTGAACTGTCTGCTTCTCCCTGCAAGTGTGAACTTTTTACTTACTTATGACCCTCTCATGGCACTCCAATGTGCCACACAACACTTTGTCTCCGTAGGAGCAAGTATAAGAAAGAGCCTTTCTGCATACCATTCCTTGGTCGTAACTATAAACATTAAGAGCTATCCCTTCTAGAAGCAAACACTGTCTGTAACAATATGCCCTTATCTTCAGAAAGTGCAGTCTCTTAGAAGAGACTTAGCTGAAAAGTGAAGTCACTGAAGAGAGAACTTCTGTTTTAGCTCAAACCAGGACACCTTGTTATATATCCTGTTTGTTAGTAAAAGAAATTCGTCTGACAGAAGAAATGAAAAGCATAAAGGAAGGATAAATATTTGACAGATCCTGTCTGATAGTATAATTTTAATTTAATTTTAATTTTAAAATTCTATTTGATAATCATATTAAACATTTTTTACACAAGCTACAGTCACACAGATTCTCTGTTCCAGACTATCTAAAGTTTGCACTTACACATTGTAGTTATCTGCATATGCTCATCATAATGTTAGTTATTTCCAAGTTCACATGGGAATATCGATAAACTATCTTGAAAAAAAAAAGATGGGAATTTTTTAGTAATATCTACATCCTTTTTGCCATTTTGTGCTCTCTAGATGTTTATTCTCAGGATTACCTTGTAGAAGCTAACTTTCAAAAGCTGAATATCTAAATAAAAGTATTAAAGTGAACAAAAGCCCAGTTAATGACCCAGGTTTAGGTTTAGCATATCTAATTTAACTGAGCATGTACAACAATTTATTCTGGTAACTCATTCGCTCTTTAGAAAATCAAATTCATCACTGAATTTGCCTGAAAAAATGTTTATATTGGCAGCATACTGCTCTATGAATGATTGAATTGATTGTAATGATTGAATCTTGGCTGGCAGCTAATCACCATCTAGCCTTTTAGTCACTCGTTTTTTGGTGAGACGGAGAAGGGAATCAGAAGGGTAAAACTGAAAAAAAACTTGCCGATTGTGACAAAGGTAATTTAATTGGTATAGCAAAAACCGCACAGACACAAGCAAAGCAAAACAAGAAATTTATTCGCCACTTCCTGTCATCAGGCAGATGTTCAGCCATCTCCAAGAAAGCAGGGCTCCATCATGTGTAACAATTACTCAGGAAGACAAATGTCATGACTACAAACAGCCTTCCTTCATCCTTCCTCACTCAGCATTTTTTGCTGAGTATATCTCATGGTATGGAATATCCCTTTGGTCAGCTGCGGTCAGCTATCCCAGCTGTGTCCCCTCAGCCTCTTGCGCAGCCCCAACCTACTCAATGGTGGGATGGGGTAAGAAGCAGAAAAAAACCTTCAATCAGTTTAAGAACTGCTCAGCAATAATAAAAATATCTCTGTATTATCTGCACAACTTGATGCAGTACAAATCCAAACCATATCTCTGTGGAAGTACTGTGAAAAAAATTAACTGTTTCCCAGACAAAAGCAGCACAACTACAAAATTTTCATCTGTATGCACTACAATCTGTTATGTAAACAACTTTTGGGTTTGAAAAGAAAATGACAAGTTTCATCATGTTTAAAAGCAGGATGTATTTTGGCATTTTAAGTTCAAATCTTAATTCCAGCAGTTCTAGGTGCCTAAATTTGAGGGTTCAGGGTTTTTTTTTAGCATATCACACTTTACACTGAAAAATCATATGGTTTTTAGAGTATAAAATGTACATATATAAACAGCACCTATCATCACTGAAAATCACATTGCAAGTAGGATCACAAAAATGCTGACCAAACAGAAGCCCAATTGCAACTATTTAAAAATGAGGATTAAGTGCTGGGTTTTGGTGGTGATTTGGGCGGGGGGGTGGATTTTTTTGGTTTTGTTTGCAATAAAAATTTGTCTTCCAAGTCTTAACTAAGAAGATTAAGAAATAAAAAAATATATGCTTGTGTCATTCTGTCTTCCCAGATTAGCTTTGATGTTCCAAGATCAGCGTTGTTAAGGCACATTCCTTAGTCATGGTAATGCTTTTCTTATTCTTTGTTGACAGACAATATCACTTATTACAGCAAGTTTCCCTTTGTAAAGTAAGAGTAAAAAATAATTACAGTGGGGATGAGGACTGGTTGATTTCATCTGCTGAGAATTTAATGATGATTCATAACAGGGCCTATGGTATAACGTTCATTAATTGTTTGTAATATGCAGTTCACTCATTCACACAAAGTCTGCAGTAGCATTGAAAATAGTGACTCTTGTCCATATCCAGATAGAAAAAATAGACTTGACTGAACAGCAAAAAGCATCTTGTCAGTATTTCCCTTGGAAAAAAGAAAACTCTTATTTGTCAAAAAGACACAGAAATTTTTAATTGTAAGATAAACATATCAACTTAACATTGAGACCATAAATGTATGTTCCTACTGTTCAAAACACTGAGAATACTAAGGTCTACTTTAGGTCCATTGTTCAATAAATGCTTCCTGGATTTTTGAATCTATTTAACAACGTGGAACTATATCTGAAGATCCTTAGTAAAAAAATAATACTTATTCTAATGAAAAAAAATTACAGTATATAATACGTCAGGGGGTTTGTTTCTGTCTGTGAAAAACACAGGCTTGGACTTTCTACTGAAGGGGTTATATTTATACTTATTATTCTGATATAGAATGTTACGTTTTCTTTTGTGTGTCTGTGGTTACAAATGAGAAACCATCTAAAGGAAAAACATTTCATGGACCTATAACTAGTTAGAAAAAGAAACCAATAACACCTTAGTCACAGCAAGTGTAAACTATTCTTCCCAAAATGAAATCACATATGTCAGGTTGCATCCAAATTGCATTTCAATGCCTGAGAAAGGAAAACCTTAAAATAAGGTTTTATTATGGGAATACTGGACACAGATTTACTCTGTGCTGCGTTAGTATGATCAGTGTTAAAGTTACAATTTGCAAATTGAATAAAATGATACGTTGCTTGAAAATGTGGCAAAATTTCAACCATGTTTTCATATTTAAAGAGTGGTATCCTTCCTGGGCTGATGAACAGCCAGGGGAAGACAGCGTGTGGCTCTTGGTCTACTTGCATTTCGTGAGCTCAGTGAGCTGCTGTCTTACTAGGGCTATGGCATGTGCTGACAAGCAAGGCTGTGCTGTGTTGTGAATGTTTTCTTATCCAAATCCTCAGTAAGAGGAAAAAATCCCAAACAAGATTATTGAGAAGACATAGAATCATAGAATGGCTTGGGTTGGAAGGGACCTCTGGAGGTCATCTAGTCCAACTGCCCCTGTACTGGGCAGGGACATTCCCAACTGGATCAGGTTGCCCAGAGCCCTGTCAAGCCTCACCTTGAATGTCTCCAGGAATGGGGCCCCAACCACCTCCCTGGGCAACCTGTTCCAGTGTTCCACCACCCTTGTGGTGAGGAACTTCTTTCTAATGTCCAATTTAAATCTACTCTTCTCCAATTTAAAACCATTGCCCCTTGTCCTTTCAATACAGGCCTTTGCAAACAGGCCCTCTGCAGCCTTCTTGTAAATTCCCTTTAGGTACTGGAAAGTCACTAGTAGGTCCCCCCGAAGCCTTCTCTTCTCCATGCTGAACAATCCCAGCTCCCTCAGCCTGTCCTCATAGGAGAGGTGTTCCAGCCCCCTGATCAGTCTCGTGGCCCTCTTCTGGACCTGCTCCATCAGCTCCATGTCCTTTCTTTATTGAGGACTCCAGAATTGGACACAGTATTCCAGATGAGGTCTCATTAGAGCAGAGTAAAGTGGCAGAATC
>VWZO01013597.1:1682-19121 GCA_013396975.1 Bucco capensis
GCCGTCCCTGGAGGTGTTTAAGAAAAGATTGGACATGGCGCTTAGTGACATGGTTTAGCTGATGCCGTATTTTTGGGTCATAGGCTGGACTTGATGATCTTGGAGGTCTTTTCCAGCCTTGGTGCTTCTGTGATTCTGTGATATGGGCTCCTGGGCTCTGGCTTGAAATTTAGAAATAAACCATGGCATGACCAGGCTTTGGGGATTGTGGAGAGTGATTTTTGGGGGAGAGAAATGTACATCTTTGCATGGCTTCAGGTCCCTTATGGCTGGAGGAGTCCCCATGAAACCAGCATCAGAGAGGTTAAAGATCTTCATCCTTCCATCTCACAACAGATAATCAGTGTGCTTTGAAACCTGACTGTGGTTCTTGGCTTCTGGTCTGATAACCCTCTCTGAAACAGATCTTTAAATACCAAGATCAACCTATTTTTTCACTAGTTTTTAAATGATGGTCTTAGAGCACTCTGTGCAAAGAGGTTCAGCACACTGGCTTTCTGTGCTTCTGGGAAATGAGGTTGTTCCACGATTGCTTAAAATCTTTGGCCAAGCATTGTTGATGCACAGAAGTACAGCATAACAACTGCACTCGTGTGGGAACCCCTTTTTTCCTCTTTAAACATGCACTTATCCTTCTAATAGTACATTTGAAGACATTTGTCTAAAACTCAATAAACAGTAGCCTTTTTCTCTCCTTGAACTACATTCAGTGTTTGCATTTGCCCTTCATTCGGAAGTAAACTACTCTTTGCTGGAGCTGTAAAAAATCACTCTTCCTCTCCTTGTACCTTATCTTCCTGTGCAGAAGCCAAGAGCCTCTTTCTTTCCCCTCCCTCTTCCCTCTTGGGTATACAATTGAATACAATGATCCAACGGGTATAATATGCCAGGTATTCCGCACACTCATGTCTGGGGAGCTGATAACAACAGCCTGCCTCTCTTGGAAATGGCCTTTTGGCATACTCTCTCTTGCTGAAGTCAGCAGTTCCTTGTGGGCCTAGGAGGTGCTTGTCTCCCTTGGTCCTGGCAACAGACTTTGGGGCAGACAATAAGGTTCTGATACTTTGAGGAATAATTAATGCTGTAAGCTCATTGACAGGTCCAGTAGTGTAATTGCAAACCTCCAACCAGGGCAGTGGGGTCCCTGAAGGGCATTTTCTCAGCTTGGGGAGGAGAAAATGGGCTGTGAACTGGTCTGATCAGCCCTGGAGAGGTTAGAAGCCAGATTTAAGCATCCTCCTTCCCCAGGGATCTCCAAGTGGCTAAGGTAAGCCCGCTAGCCCTACGTTGTCCTGACTTTGTCTGGTTTTCCATGTGAATCACAGCTCTGACTTCCATGTCCAGCAAGAAGCTGGATTGGTAAACACTCTTCTGGGGGAAGGAGAAAGGCTGCAGTTGGCGTGTGCCTCTCGGGCTGTGACAGTGGCCCACAGCTCTCGACAGAATTGCATTAGCTTTTGTTCATAACTGTCCTGCTGAAAGGAAGTTTTGAAAGGCTGCCAGTCCATCTTTATTTCTGTGAAATGAAGTGAAATGAATGAGGCGACCCACCAGAAGCAGATCATTAGAAATATCTGTGAACTTACATGATCCCTACAGGGCTGGGATAGAGGCAGGGGGAAAGAGCAATGTGTCCTTGTTTGTCACATTAGCAGTTTATCATCTGTTCTGCAGTGCTTATTTCTCTCCTTTGTGAAGGAGACATCCATTTTTTTGTGCTGGGTGGGGAGTAGCTGCTCCAGGAGAGCTGGACAGACTTTCTGTGGAGGCACAACCTGCTTTCAACATGCTCTGCTTGCACTAGCATGCCCCAGCTGCACAGGCATGGCACCTTGGCCAACTTCAAGCAGCTTCCTCTGTCCTCTGGTCCTACCTCTGAAGCCCTAGGGCTCCTTTTTTGTGTTTGGCAGCTTTTCCTGAGGGTTAGGATGAGTAGCTACCTCTGCTGTGTTGCTTTGGGACCTGTTATGGTCTGGCTTTCTCAAGGGTCCTGCAGGACAAGGACCATCACTCACACTCATCTCAGAAGGTCTTTGAGGTATCAGGATAAGCACTTCCCCCCTCCCACTATGCAGGTTGGATGGAGATCTGTACTTCCCAAAGCCCTAGTGGTAGGGGAAGAAGGATAGAGAGTGACCTTGAGAAGAGCAATTGCTATGAAAAACTACAAACAAAGCCTGTGACTGCTTCTTCCAGGTTCTCACGAGAGATGTGAAACTCTGACCCTGTGTCTGTACTGAAATGTGAAGGTTGAGATGATGTGGTGCTTTTGGGGTTTAACTGAGCTATGTAGATGATGGAGTGGGAGGGAAAAGCTGTTCAAGCCTAGTAACACTTTATAGGCAGCACATAGTCTCTTCTCTATGCTGGTCTGCTGAAGTGCTGTGCCTGAAGCTTGGCAGAGTTTCCTCCACAGCATCCTATCTCCTTATAGACATGGGGAACATAGATTTCAAGGCTGGGAAAGTACTGCAGGCAAAGGGTAGGAGCAATTGAATCAGCAGAGATTAAAAGAAAGTGCTGACAAACTCCACTGACCTCTCAGTCAGCATCCCTGAGAAGAGTTCATGGGGAAAAAAACCAAAACCACTAAAATCCCACCACCATAAAGGTTGCATGGTTGCAATGACAATTTTGAAATCATCAGTGGTTTATGGACTATAGTTTGATTACTGTGGACCTGGATGTTTACAAATCACTCAACTACTTTGTTGCATAGTATTGCTATGCTTGATGGCCACAGCTGGTAAGGCAGAGTACACGTGTAGCTCTGTTGAGAGCTAATTGCTGGTTATAGCCTCAAGCTGAAGTATGTTTAAAACAGAGCTTAAAAACTAGGTCCTAATGTATCATCAGTACTTGATCCATAGTGGCTTTTTTGATTAAGACTCCCTGAGAGACCTGGGGTTGACATTCACTTCTTTCATAACTCTCATTCTGTAAAGGTGTCTCTCTGCTCCACAGAGATGTGTGTGTGAGACATTCTCTGGGCAGTAGAACTTTTCTCAATTGCTCTTCCAGTTGCTGAATTATCTATTGTTCCTGAGCAGCCTACAAAGCTAAAGATTAACATTAAATAGCAACCTGTAGATCATCTTCTTTTCCCTTTCAAGGCTGCTCAATTTCGGAAGGAAGAGTCTGGGTTTGCACAGCTCAAAAGGAAGAAGGGATTTACGTGTGCTTTGCTAATGTATGTTGGGGACTGCTGGTGTGACCCTGGGAGGCAAGTCACCATTTTTTTTATAGTTTAGTTTGCAAGCTGTGATTTCTTGGCAGAAGGGATGGTCACTGGTCTGCTTTTTGGCAAGAACAGTCACCAAAGATAATGATATTAGAGAACTAATTCTCCTTTGCTGCAAATGGTGCGAGTTCCCTAGTTTGTCAAAGATTGGTGCTGTTAGTTAGCTACTGTGAGTGCTTAAGCTACTTATGACCTTTTTGTGTATATGAATGCAGTGTGGAGTCCCCACACAGCGGAGCAGACCTGTCCAGGCAAGTGGCACAGCACCCCCACCTTCGGCAGTGAGGAGTCCCCACACAGCGGAGCAGACCTGTCCAGGCAAGTGGCACAGCACCCCCACCTTCGGCAGTGAGGAGTCCCCACACAGCAGAGCAGACCTGTCCAGGCAAGTGGCACAGCCAGCGCTTTCACAGCGTGCAGGGATTTTTGAAGGGAAAAAAAAAAAATATTTTTGTATTTTTTTTTTAATCAAAGGAAACAACTATGGTTTCCACCTGGCAGAATGTTTTGCAACATGCTGTTACCAGAGTGGATATGGGAACCCAGACTGAGTGCCAACAGAAACATACAACCATCCAGGTCACATGCTGCAGGGAATACCAGAGCCTTTCCCTGGCAGCAGGTGGCAGTTCTGAGAGCTGCTGTGTTCGCTGTGAACAGGTTGATGACCTTCTCTCCAGGGTTGCAGAGCTGCNTGTGAACAGGTTGATGACCTCCTCTGCTGGGTCGCAGAGCTGCAAGAGGTTGTAGAAAGATTAAGGAGTATCAGCGAAGCCAAACAGAAGCTTGACTAGTGCAGCCAGGCTTTACCCTCCCTGAAACAGAAATGGGGGCACCCATCTGATAGTTCTCAGGTTCAGAGGACCCCTGTATCCCGCCCCTACCAAATCACAGGCAGTAATACAGATATGGGGAGCAAACGGAAGATAGTCCAAGGTCGAGGCAACAAACAACTTCCTTCCTTGCCCACCTCATCCCCCCAGGTGCCACTAAAGAACAGATTTGACGCTCTGGTTGAGACAGATCTCTCTAATAAAGACATGGATGATGAACAGTCTGTAACAGAGAAACATCCATGCTCAAATATGCTCACTGCTCCTATCACAACATCAGCCACAAAGAAAAAGAGAAAGGTTATGGTCATAGGCAACTCCCTTCTGAGAGGAACAGAGGGGCCAATATGTCAGCCAGACCCTCATCATAGGGAAGTTTGTTGTCTCCCTGGAGCCAGGGTTAGGAAGAATCTCCCCAGCCTGGTGCAATCCTTGGACTACTATCCACTACTGATCTTCCATGTGGGAGAAAGTAACAACCAGTAGTCCTAGAGCAATAAAAAGAGACTTTAGGGCCTTGGGACGAGTGGTGAAAGATTCTGGTGCACAAGTTATCTTTTCATCTGTTCTTCCAGTCACAGGCAATGATGTAGGAAAGAACAACCACATCCAGTCCATTAACACATGGCTCCGTGGCTGGTGTCACCACCACAGATTTGGGTTCTTCAACAATAGTTTGGACTACACAGCACTGGGATTATTGACACTGAACAGAAGATATCTTTCTCAAAGGGGAACAAGGGTCTTTGCTCAGGAGATTGCAGGACTAATCAACAGGGCTTTAAACTAGGTACGATGGGGGAGGGAGACAATAATATCAACAGTCTTTCATATAACAAGCTGTGGGAGGAGACACCTGAATTAGTGGAAAGTGGGGCTAGTAAGGGTCATCAGCCTGTTCCCCTCCAACAATCAGCACAGTCAAAGGCTCATGAAATCAAGCCAGAGGCTCCAAAGACAATAGGAGCCAGCAGGGAAACATCACGGAAACACCTTAGGGGAATGAAGGGGTGTTTCTCTGGAAAGGTGACATCNCAGTCTGAGGGAGCTGAGATTGTTCAGCCTGGAGAAGAGACGACTTCGGCGGGGGACCTAATAGTGACTTTCCAGTACCTAAAGGGAACTTACAAGAAGGCTGGAGAGGACCTATTTACAAAGGCCTGTAGTGAAAGGACAAGGGGCAATGGTTTTAAATTGGAGAAGAGTCAATTTAGACTTGATACTAGGAAAAAGTTCCTTACCACGAGGGTGTTGGGACACTGGAACAGGTTGCCCAGGGAGGTGGTTGAGTTCCCATCCCTGGAGGAATTCAAGATGAGGCTTGCCAGGGCTCTGGGCAACCTGATCTAGATGGGGATGTCCCTGCCCACTGCAGGGGGGTTGGACTAGATGACCTCCAGAGGTCCCTTCCAACCCAGATGATTCTGTCAGTCTGTGAATTATAACTCCTGATTAGCATATGAAGGGAGCAATTCTGCTTTTGTGAGTTTAACATACCTGTTAGCCACTGCCTAGGACTCCAGCTATGCAGTTATGTTACAAAGTGGAAATGCCTGTGCTGTGTGACATAGAATCATTATTATTATTGGACTTGATGACCTCTAGAGGTCCTTTCCAGCCCAAATGATTCTGTGATTCTTTGATTATGGTTGGAAAAGACCTCTAAGATCAACAAGTCTGTCTACCTATTACCACCACATCCACTAAACCAAGTCACCAAGTGCCACATCTATGTGTGTAAGCTTTAAAGGTGGTTGGATGCAGGTAATTCTGTCTTGTCTGTTTTGTGAAGGGCTTAAACACAGTAGGTAGACAGGCAGAAAGCTCTTATTTTGATACCTTTCCACTGCTGAAACTCTGCCTTGAAAATTAATGGCTGTAGGAGGTAAGATAAGTGCCAGAGAGCTTTCTCTGGCAGCTGTGTTTCCTTCTGACCTCTCTACTGCCCTCACCTTATAAGGAGCTTCTGTGATTCTCATATTGGTGATAAAGGGTGATAGACTAGTGGTGGGTAAAAGCTACTTAGAGAGAGGTTTTATTTGGTATTTGGCTGCACTGATCTTGTTAGGTGTAAGGAGAGAAATTCCACACATGCCCTTTGTTTGTCTGCGCAACAGTATAATCCAAGGCCTATTATCTTCCATGTCTTCAGAAGACATTAATCGAACCCTTGCTGACACTTGTTTACATGACACACAACTAGCTGGAGAAAAGCCCATTTTAAACCTAGCAACTTGTTCAGTGTTTGACATGCTCCTGACCAGAGATCAGTGGAATGAATGCACAGCAGAGAATGTGTGTTGTACTTGCCAGTGATTTCTCTCACTTTGGGTAGAGATGAATTATTTCAAAGTGCTTCATCCTGCTTTAAATGCTATTTTTGTTACTCTCTCTGCAGTGCCTAAAGGAGTTGGAAAGCTACACAGGCGACTTGCCTACACTAGCCTTGAATTTCTTAGCATATTTTTTTTCCCCAACTAAGCCTTGTTTTTTCCCCCAACTAAGCCTTGTTTTTTCCCACCCTTGCACAGACTGGAAAGAGCAGGGAAAGGCTCAAAAGCACAAGGAAGGAAACTGAAAGACCAGAAAATAATAGATGATGTATTATGAAAACTCTACAAAAATAACTTGGATGTTATAGTCATGCTGCATCTCTGGAATAACTCAGTGCTGTTCTTCATGAATGTTTCTAAATACCCATCTGTCAAGCTCTAAAGAACTTGAGGTTTCCAAGCCTAGGAAGAGGTTAAATAGTCTATCGTGTCCCTTGATTTGCCAAAGCCTAAATGTGGAATCGCTTAATCCCTCTTCCCACAGCGTGTTCCTATAATAAGTGAAACTGAGCTAAACAATAGCAGAGGAGGAAGCTAACAATGATGCAAGAGGTATAGCATGTTCCAAGGTGAATTCTGGAGGAGCTTGTCCCCAGTTCCTGCTGAGCTTGTAGGAACATTATCACTCTGTGTAAAGTCAAATGGTCCATAACGCCGTGTTCCCCAACGAAAGGTTGCTATCGTATGGATAAAGCATCAAGGCATAATAAAGAGAGCAAGTTAAAAAGATCAGTTTCCAGACCTAAATCTGAATGCCATTGTTGTATGAAGTTTACATTGGAACTCAGGATGATGGAAAAACTGATTCTAACCTTTCCTGTTTGATTAAAAATCCCTCTGAATTCCAGCAGGCTTGCTAAATTCCAGCTCACAGAAGTAATTGCCCTTTGCTAAACTACATACCTCCTTGTGAAATCTTATTCAGGGAACTTGGTATAATTACTGTCCTTCAAATAAATGGCTATGTAGTGCTGTTGATCTGAACTGTCTGTCATGTTCCATAGTAGAAAGAACTCAATTTTCAGGAAACCTACATATTAGCCTGTATAGCATGTAGGTTTAGATTTTTCTTCTCTCTATTTTTCCTAGAAAAAACAGAAAGACCAAATGCAGTTTGTACACAGAAAAAGGACTTTTTGTTCTTCTGACCTTGTGAAAGCTCTTCCATCTGAGTACAGGTAGAGAGGGGCATGAGAGGATCAGGGAAATGAGTGATATTAGTATATTCATATGATAGAATTCCCCACCCACAAACAAGAGCAAATGAATACATTCCTCTGTATAACTTCTTTGAAAACCTTGTTCAGTGATTGAGAACTGTTCTTGGAAAAAGGAAGAAATGTTGGACACAGAAAATTGGCTTTGGGAGCGTGACTCTGTGAACCAGCAAGAAAATGCACAGGCTAGAAGGCTGTGTGCAGTGCCTCAAGTCCTGGTGGCCTTGGGAAGTCACACACTTGCTACAGATGTGAGAAGCAATACAGGTAGCTGGGACTGCCCAAACAGTCATAACTCTGAAGCGGGGGGAAAGAGTGTGTGTGTACAGTTCTTGTCTCTGGGAAGGGGATGGAGAAATACATGCATTTTTTCACGGCCATACTGGAGACAGGATTGCATGTATTGTTGCATAGAGAAGCTCAGGGTGCTTGACATCTGGTGTGGGGTTTTTGGTGGTGCATTTTGTTTGCTTTTTAAAAATTTACCGAAGAGCTTAGCAGAAGTGAAATGTGCTGGATAAAATTATCTGAGTATGGAGGACTTTCCAAACTACCGCTGTGTAAACAGCCTCTCAAGCTGCTGACCTCTTCCCTCTCTGTAACAGGGTTGGTTCATTCCCTGCCTTGTTGCTGAACCACAGTGCAATCATATTAAGTAACTGCGAGTTTGTCACTAAAAACCTTGAGCTGGTCTCCCCAACATGACTGGGGAAGTTGCACTTTGACAGCACAAGTGGTTTCCGAGAAAGTGTTGAAAGAAAACGCCCATACAATGCTGCTACGGTGGTGTTTTGTGCATTTAACCTATGCTGGCAAAGGTCTTTGTGCCACTGTCCTGCTGTCCCTTCTAAGTGAATCCTGCTGAAATATCCTGGAGAGGCTGAAATGGGGACGTAAAAAAGAGGAGCCTCTGTAGAATGCATGGAGCAGAGGCGGGAATTGTGGCACATGCTGTAGAGCTGGCATGTCCTAGCTGTTGTATAGGGGGTGCCTACTGCTACCACCAACACAGAACTGCGGGTTATTGGGTAGTTGAACTGGAGTGACATACAGCCTACTGACTTCTCTCTAAACATGCATATTGCTCCTTGCTTTCCATCCTGTGATTTCCCCTCTTCTCTCTCATCCTGTACAAATGCTAACTGGAAACTCTGCCAACCATTACCATTCATGCCCTTTTGGAGTGCTTCCCTAGCACTATCCTTACTGCTCCCACTGCCTTAGTGCATTTCACTGTCCCATTCTGGGGATAATGACCACCATAATCACCATGTAAAGAAAGGGCAATGAAGACAGAAGCAAAATTAAAGCCAGCAAGAGTTAAGACTAAGGGGTTTGTGTCTTTTTCACATCTCAATAAATCTGTAGCATTCTCATCTGTGACTAGCAGGAGGAAACTCTTTTAAATACATTCCTTTTCCTAATGAAGTATTTACTTGGTTGTTACCTCTCCCCTCTGTTGAATAAGGTGAATCATGGGTAAAATTCCACTTGCTTCAGCAAGTATAGAGGTTGTGATTAGACTGCCAGAAGAGGAAGATGTTACAGATACTAAACAGTCATTCAGCAGTGTACACTCGAGTCTGGCAGGGCTGATCTGTACATGCACATTTGGGAATGTGCCAAGGATGATTTTCTCATTCTGTTGCACGTAGCAGTAAGATTTTTATTCTTTTCAGCTGCATTTCATTTTGATATGTCAAGAAATAGACAGAACTAGCCTTTCCTTTTTTAATGTTTCAGGACCAGGATACAAAAAAGATTAGTGCATTAGTTTTGAAGACAAGTGATAAACGTACTGCAATAAGCACATCCTACATACACAGAACATATTTCTCTCTATAATATGAACACAGATATAAGTTATACTTGTCTTTGTTTTTCATCACAGTAGGAGCTCAGCTTATATAAAGTGACAACAGGAATTGAACACCACACTGCTCCAAAGCAACAATAAAAAGCAGAAGAGTGCCTGCATGGGTGTGTGTATTTCAGAAACAAAGAAAGAAAATGGAGGGATTTCTGCCAAAATTGGGTCTCAAAACCAAAAATTTCATATAGTGTGAAAGCGCAGGGGGAAGGTCTCTTGGTTCAGGGCAGAGGTTCTGGAGGTGAACAAGCATTACTGCGTGGTGAGGAGGAAGGTGGGTGAAGGCTGTCAACATCTTGGCTATTATTTGTGGGGGCACAAACAGTAGTAGAGCAAGCTCTGCCCACTGCCACACTGTGTTCTTGCTCTTATGATGGACCATCTACCTGACAGTGCAAGGTTCTTTACAGTAAGAATGGGACCTAGTAGCTTCCACTGTTCATGAAGAGAGCCAACATACCACTTCACAGGAATTACAAACAACACCACCATGTTCAAAAACATTATCCACTGATTGTGACATGTTCAGTGAGCCTGGGAGTGGTGTTCTTCCCTTCCAGGCCACCTGATGTCTGTCCCTAGTGCCTCCTCCTTCTGTTTCCCTTCGGGGGGTGGTTTTCCTGGCCATGCCTGCAGAAAAAATCTTACCCGGAGACTGAACAGGAGATAGAGGTGATTGGGAATTCTTAGTGCCTGTCCCACAGCAAACAATGAAGAACTCCTGCTGCCCAGTTCAGAGCTCTTTCAGATTTTATTTATGCTGTTTTCTTTAAGAACAGGGAGATGCTTGTAAACAGTGAATCAAGGTTCCTAAAATTCTTAACTCTGAGGTTTAGTATCTAGTATTTTAGTGTGGTTTATGTTAATCAGGAAGTATTCTTTAGGTTAGCCAACAGCTTGCAGATCTTGTGGTTTCCTCTTCAATATCAAGATCTCAGTCTCTTAAGTTTGTGAGACCCAGTAAATAGCAGAAGGTGCAGCCAAAGCTCAGAAGTAATATTTGCAGTTATTAGATTTCTATTCGTGCCTATTCCACTTTCAAAAAATACAGCCCACTTCACTTCTACTCCTGCTTATCATATTCTCTTAGTCTCAACATCTGCTCTTTACCTTCAGATTTAAAGACTACACATTAGAAAGCTGGGACGTTACATTGGAAGAGTTAATTGCATATTATCATAAAGAGGGATTGGACTTTTTTGTTCACCTTAGTTTTTTTCTTCATATAGCAAAATAGGTAAAAATCCAAAGGTGATCTCATATCTAAAGGTATAATTTAAGTAAACATGTTTATCTTGATCTTTTCTTCCCTTCCCTTCCCCTCTCCCCTGTAACATTCATTTCATTCTGTTATTTTCCTTTTGGATGGAGGGAGGAGATGGGAAGGGAGCTCATTTGGCAGCTCATGACCCTCCAACTTAACTTTAATGAGATGATTCGCCAAGGCAAACTCCTCATCATCCAGCATGCCATCTTTGTCGATATCAGCCAGTTTCCATATCTTGCCCAGAACTGTGTTGGGCAGCTTAGACCTTACCATCTCCTTCTTTGCATTGGCACCAGTTATTTTACCATCAACAGGAGAGAGCGTGTAGAAGATTTCATCATACATGGGCTTGTCCCTGGCCACCACCCACTGGGCATCATCAATCCCTTCACCAGCACCTTCGCCATAGCCATGGCCGAATGGACCATGCAAGGTGCCCTCAAAGGCTCCTCCTTTCACCATCTGGCTTGGCCGCTGCGACTCTTCCTGACGTACAAGCACCATGAGCTGGGCGATGTCATTGGCCAGCATGTCTTCTACTGTCTCCAGCAGCTTGCTCTTCAGAGGCTGGAACTTGCTGAAATCCTGGGCTTGCAACTGATCCTTGTGGGACAACATAGCACGAGGTAAGCAACACGACCATGCACAGTGCAGTAACAGTATAAAGTGGCATACCTATCTGCTGTTTGGCTCAAAAACTTGCTATTGCAGAAGAGAAGTGGGGAGCACAGCATTCCCTCCTGTGATAGCCCTGCTTCTCAACACATGATGGGGTCTCCTTGGCTGACCTTGTTCTTACTTAAATCTTCTTTAAACTCTACAGAAAATTATATTCTCAGCTTACAAAGGAAGGGCTGACAGGGTTCAGAAAGGGGAACTGGTTTACTGAAAGGCCCACATGATGCAAATAACACTCTTCTTTCCGAGCCACACAGAAGTAATCTCCTTGAAGACCAAATTGGTCAAGGCAAACTGGTTGTGCAGCTCTGCATTCCCTCCCCTCTCTGCATTATCAGAAGGAGTTGCCACTCTGTCAAAAGACTATTTCTACCCATCGTCATGCAGTGCATCTTTCTGATGCCATAAAGACAGTAGCAAGTCTGTAAAGGGGTGAGCATGTCTTTACAGCATGGCTCAGTTTCTGCAATTTTCACAGCTAACCAAAAGTGCTTCAAGCAGGGCTTGCGTGTAACTCTCTTTCTAAAAATTGCAAAATGGCCTACAGCTTTATTCTTCACCCTCTACTCATTAAATCCACACCATTCACTCCTACTGGATTGGTAGAGCTATTTTTAAACACTAAACCACACATTTTAACAAGCAGTGAGTGGCATCTCCTATTGGATACACTTCATTGATCTCATTCACAAAAACTTATGGAAAATATACTTAAAAAAAACACCCAAAACAAAAAGATGCTGTGTTTTCCAAGGAGAGCTAGTAATGACTTGAATAGCTAGCAACCTGGAACAGGTTTCTGCTTGGAGCGAAGCCACACAGCAATGTAGCAGTGTCCAGCATTGTTTGAATATACAACACAAGACTCTGACCCAAAGTCCTTTGAAGTCTTTGACTTACATGAACACTGGGTCAGGTCTGAGCTCTGAACAGAAAAACTGTTTTTCTGCTTAAAATAGAATATGGGTTTTAAGCTTTTACAACCTCCTTTCTCTCATTCTAGAAACAAAGAGTGAAGTAGAAGACAAAAAAAATATATCTCTTGAGAAGGGGGATGTATGCAGGCTTTTCAGGATATAGCTTTCATTTTAATATGAATTAACAGTATTCTTAGGCCTGAAAAATCTGCAAGTGAAACCTAGAATTAAAAAAAAACAAACCCAGAAGAAATAATTTGCTGTGAAGTGTTATTCAGGTAAAGATTAGAGAAATGAAGGCAGCTGTAGCTTCACATAAGATGTTCATGCCCTAACATAGCCTGCACATATTTCAAGGCCCACATCAATACTACAACAGGCCTTTTTCATAAGGAACATTAATCAATGGCTGTATGCCTTCTGTCATTTTCCCTGCAGTTACTCTAATGCTGTTTCCTTGAATGTTTGGTGCTCTGACCAAGATTCTACTGCTTACCTGCATCTTTCTTAGATTAGGGAAGTCTCCTGGTGAGATCTGATGTTCCCGTTCAATCCGGGCATAAATCTCTCCCAAGTTGTTAACAAGCTCCTTCTTTTTATTGTCTTTCCCAAACATTGAGGGCATTTCCTTCTTTAGGGAACTAATGATGTAGGCATGAACCTGAAATGCATTAAATTACAGGGAATGTAGATTACAAGTGTTAGAGAGCACATGAAAAAATTCCTCCCAGAAGAGAGCATCTGTGTCTAGGACTCAAGCCCATTTTTGTAGCACCCTGAAGAGCAAGCTCAGCTCCTCAACTTCTCTGTACCTGCTGACTGATTGCTCCAGTGCCAAGTGCTGCTTAGCAGCATGTTCTGGCTATGCTGAGACAAGGTCCAGTCCTGGGCATACAGAGAGCAACATTCATATGCACTTCCTGGGCGGAATGTTGTGGAGTCTTTTTCTTCCACTGACATGGCCTTCCAGGGAATAGTCCCTTTCCCTTTGGTTGGTGCAAACCAAACACATGGGTTTTGGAGCTCTCTAGACTTTGTTTAATGTTTCAGTATGAACACTTAGCTCTCAACTTACATGACACATTGGCTTTTTTTTTTTATTTGGTGGACCAAGTATTCTCTCTTAGAATAGAGGATCCTTGCACAGAAAGCTTTTTAGAGATCTTCTGATATCTTTTCTTGATTGATATGTGGTTCCTCCCTGTATTCTTAAGGGCTTAATTCAGTTAATTTCAAATATTCAGAGATATGGCAGGCTTAGTTTCCATTCTTGTGAGCCTCCATCATCTGCAACCACCTAAGCCAGGTATTTCTCTTGGCTAAGAAAGAAAGTGTAAGACCTAGAGCTTACCAATTCCTTTTGTGTGTGATTCTGACATACTGAATTGGTCCTAACTCTCAAGTTGCCACCACAAAGCAACTGCTTTTGAGATTCCTTCAAGTGCTACCTGCTTTGATCTGTGGCTATCTTCCTCACTCTGGCCTGCCATAACTGATGCACCAAGCAGGGGAGGTGCTTTTGTCCTTGAAATGCGTAGGACTTATATGCTGGTCCTGAGTGAAATGGGATGGAAGATAGGATCCACCAGCTCTGCAGGCCAAACTGGCCAAACCCACTTGCCTACAGCCTGCATGCTGCACACAGCCCAAACTGAATGCTTGAGGTGTTCTATGCCAACACTCACCTTGGCCAGCCGTGCTCTCTTGATGAGATCATTCAGTTTCCTCAGGGCTGCATTGCGGGGCAGGCTCTGGATATCCCTGAACAGGTCCTGCTCCTCTGCCTCAAACAACTTGCGGTTGTCAGGGATGAGCAACTGATGGGACCAGAAGGAGCCAATGTAGACCCTGATGACTTCAGGAGTGTTGACTATCTTTCCCAGGGACCACATGAGGGCACCGTACACCCGCATCAGCTGTTGGGTCTCTATCTGGTCAGCCTTGTTGAGAACTACTCTCATCTTGTCCTCATGGTTCTTCAGGGCCTTGATGACCTCAGAGAATTCATCAGAGATGTCCAGCTTGTGCGCATCAAAAAGAAGAATGATGCGGTCAACCCGCTCTGCAAACCACTCCAGTACAGCAGCGAAGTCATAACCTGAACAGGAGGGAGGAAAAGTGGAGATGCACATCCACGGGAGTAGAAAAACCTACTTGATGTATCTGAACTACACCATCTGAGGGTAAGCTTGTAAAAAGGAAGCTTCCCCAGTAGAGCAGGTAACTTGATAAAGGAAACACAAAACATAATTCCTTGCCCCAAAGAACTCTTGAACTTGTGCTAGATGCTTCATTCAAATGTGTGTCACAGGGAAATTGCTATATTCAAATAGCTACTGCAGAAGTCTTGCATATGGCAACAAGAGATGTCTAATTTCTGAACTACTGGCCATCTGCATAGCCTGCAAAGGCTATAGAAAGAAACTGCAGTACATGCACCCAAACTGGTTGGAGATGAGTATCTCTACTGCTTAATAACTTTCAGGTCTTGCCTAGTGTGAGACTTCCCATCCAATTCAAAACCCAGGTTGTAAATTACCTGAGTAACCATCCTGTCATACTTGCTGCTTGTGCAAAACAAAATAATTTGTGTTTACTTTGCTAAGTACTTGATGCTTAGAAGACAGCATTGCTGTAAGCACCGAAAGTGGACTCAAGATAAAAACTGAATTAAAATTTCACATGCCTCAGAACTAAGAATAACAAATGCACAGTGTTAGACCTGGGTCAAACTCTAGGCAATACAGCACATGATAAATAGTGTTTGTAAAGATGTTTTTAAAATCACAGCAATGGCAGCAACAAAATAACCTTCTTTCCTAGCTCTGTGGCATGTTTTTCACCTTCTTTAAAGGCTCACTGAGAGACTGGTGTTCTCCCTCTGCTCTGTCAGGCCCTCCTATGCTGGGCAACATTTGGGGTTATCTGTGTTGCCAAAGTGCTGCACTCTGTTAGGAGAGATCAGGACAGAGGATATGCTATTTTACATCCAAGTCCTTTAACATACTATTTTAATCTTGACTTTCATAAATAAATGTATGATAATTAGTTCAGTGGGGTTTTTTCCATTCTTTTTTATTTCTTTTTTTTTTTTTCTTTCTGTCCTCTCCAAAACCTAGAGGGCAACCAGGGCATCCTAGTCATTAGATAAGAACTACAGAAGAGAGGACTGCTGAGCTCTGATCTTGATTTTTCACTACAGTAGAGGAACAGCCATTGTTAGGCTCTGGGATGAGGGGGAAAATGTCTGCAACTGACACTCAGCCCACCTTTTAGTGATTCAGTAAAAGTGAGGACTGACTGTACAAAAAAATAAGAAAAAAGTGATATTGTAGTTTTGTGTTAGCTGAGGACTTGGGAGATTCACTGTTGTCCTTTGAACTGCCTGGGACTCAGGGTTTGTTCAAAAGTATCTTTCAGTGCTTAGCTCTGATTTTGTCACGTATCAAGCCTGGATCCACAGTAGAACTTTGAGGATATCAGTTCCTGAGCTTCCCTCTCCTGCTCATGAACAAAAATCTTGCTCTATCCAACAAGAAAAGGGAATTAGTATCTGCTCAGGACTTCTGTACGTTCCCAGCTGCTACAGTAACATAGTGAGTCTTGAATGTCCCTGTGGACTTCATTAGATGTCGAGATTGATTAGTACTCTCTTTCCCAGCTTCTTTACTTGGAGATAATTCTCCTGACAGCTGTCCTGCACAGCTCCACTAAAGAGAAACAAAGCCCTGGAGACTGATATTTGGTGATGTTTTAGAGCAGTCACAACAGTATGGACTCATCTGCATTCCATGCTGGAAAAAGCTCCACGACATGCTCTTGTATATTGCACTTGCTTTGGCGCTTAGGGAGTGTGTAAACCCTCTCCTGTTGGTGCCAGCTAAGCAGGAACCATCTCTGTGTGCAGTTTCAACGAGTGCTGATTACACCTACATTCTGTTGTATGGAGGTACTTAGCAGGAAAATCAAGGTGTATCGGTATGTATTTTATTCTTAAGTGACAGAACACTTCAGAGGAAAAGCAAGGAAAACTATCCTGACTGCTGCATTGTTCCTTAACACTTAGCATGACCTGTGGAATGGGCAGATGGGAAAGACCTCTGTTTATATCTACCTGGAGTCACTGGCTGTGATGGCATTCTCCCATACAGGCAAGTGCCTAGAGAACAGCTATGCTGGTGATTTATAGAACTGACTTCTTAGATTTACTTTAAGCATATAAAAGAGTAGATTGTAACTAAAGCATCTGGATAGCAGGATGAGAGACAGTGTAAAACCCTAAGGGCAAACTATTATCATCATCATGGCCAGGCTTCGTAAACGAAGATCCGGGGAGGGCTCCATCCANTGGAGTCACTGGCTGTGATGGCATTCTCCCATACAGGCAAGTGCCTAGAGAACAGCTATGCTGGTGATTTATAGAACTGACTTCTTAGATTTACTTTAAGCATATAAAAGAGTAGATTGTAACTAAAGCATCTGGATAGCAGGATGAGAGACAGTGTAAAACCCTAAGGGCAAACTATTATCATCATCATGGCCAGGCTTCGTAAACGAAGATCCGGGGAGGGCTCCATCCACGCTCTTCATCAGCGCTTTTTAAAAGCGCGCTGATGGCTGCAAAGGCCAATGCGGGACTGACAAGAGCGGTTGCAAAAGGCACAGCAGAAGGACTCCTTAGGAGGTATAACCTGCAACACGATTCTTTCTACGCTGTCTTTTCTCCTCAAGAGTGATCCTGCGTGCCTTCTCAAAAACATCTGCGGCATTAAAAATAGTGTGTCTCCAGACCTCCCAACTGGAGGCCAGAGCAGACCAGTTGAGGTGATTAATATGGCCAAGGCTGAGATGTTGTTTCAGGGAGTCCTTGTATCTCCTCTTCGGGGCTCCTCTCTTGCGACAGCCAGTGGCAAGTTCACCATAGAGCATGATCTTAGGGAGGCGGTAGTTCTTCATCCTGGAGATGTGACCTGCCCAACGCCGCTGCATTCTCAGCAGCATGGCCTCAATGCTTGAAATTGCTGCTCGTTCTAGGACAGACGTATTAGTCACATAATCTGTCCAATGGATGTTTAGGATTGTA
>VWZO01013597.1:20114-64151 GCA_013396975.1 Bucco capensis
GCTGATTGGAGATTGTTAAGATTAAACCTCCTTTTTGTGAAACCACCCTTTTTAGGTTTGAGCTTAAGATTGAAATTAAGTTTACAGCGCACAATGTGTGTTTGACATTCTGCACTAGGCATCACGCGAGTGTGATGGACATCGCGGACATCTCTCCACCACACTAAAATATAGTTGATGAGATGCCAATGCTTAGATTTAGGATGCATCCAGGTTGTCTTCAAACTAAACTTTTAATGTTTAGTTCAGAGCTTTCTTTTTCAGAGGACTCTTCAACAACAAAGAGAACTTGGGGTATTTTGCCTGACTCCAGCCACAGCTGGAGGTGCTAAACATATGAAGGTCATTCTCTAACTAAACCTAAGCATTACAGCCTCATTTCTACCCCCTCAAGCCCTGCACCTTTATTAATTCACAGATGCACAGGGCCTGACTCTTTCTTCTAGCAGTTTACTAGTCTGTGAGCTTAGACCAGGAACTGATCTGGATTTACAGTCAAATTAGGAGTTTTCAAAGCATTCCTTTGCTTATTCTACCACAAAAGTACGATGTTGTAGAGCATTGCTAAGTCTTCTCACAAAGAAGCCAGTAACAACCTCTGATTTGGCAGCATTTCAGTGATGGGTGAAGCTAGCCACACAACATAGCATAGTTTTACCATAATTTGGGAGGCCATCTGCTTTCCAAAGCTGCATAAATGCAAAACCATTTCAGACAAGAAATGTGAAGAAGCGAATTTTCTGTTCAGTAATTCCTGTCTGTGGTTGCACCTGCATTTCTGTTGAAAAAATATGATGTATATTTAAACATTGTCTAATACCACTAATGCGGTTTATTTCACAACCTCCAGATAAGGTGAAGACAAACAGAAAATTAATCCCGACCATACAGTATTTGGTAGACTAGATGAACCTGATAATTTTCTTCTATCAGATGTTTCTTCGTGGGACAGATTTCCTTCTGACAGCATGGAAAGGACTTAACAGATTTAACACAAAGCTGGTAAGTCAGCACAACTGTCAGTGGATTCAGCCTACAGAGAAAATTACCTTCTTGCAGACACCCTACCACCCAGACCCCATAAAGCAGGCTGGCTTAATGAATACTTGTCTATGAACTTTGGGAGTACTTAGCAGCATGCATTTCACTAAAATCTGGCAGGATTATGCAATCTCTTTTCTGTCAAGTCAGACCAGGCATGATACAGCCTTTATGCTAACTGCAGGAAGAAGGAGGATACCTGACCCAGTGTAAAATCTGCCGTGCTGTAAACTTTTAAAGCCAATTTAAATCAGCAGTGAGTGTACATGTATTGGTTCAGCACTTCTCATCATGAGTTAAGCTGGCTGGGGCTTTTTGTTCGTTTATTTGTGGTTTTTCGTTTGATAGTAAGCATGCTACTGATTTCCTGTCTTGTGGAACAATGGCCACAGTCCAGTGGAGTTCAGAGGGGATGGAATAGTAGGATAGTAAGATCAAGAAATGCTGAAAACCCCAACACTTTGCAACAGGTATCTCACAGCTTGTTGTCACTACTGCTTTAAAACTGTGTTGCTGTTTTTAGCAATTCGCCCCCCTCCTGCTGAATTTTAGTCACTGGGAGCTCCGTTCTCATCCTTCTAAAGCTGGTGTTTGGGAGATGGAAAATTCACCAGATAGAGGCAGAATTTTATGGCTGTGTCTCTATTTGTCAACTGATAGATTGGCTCTGTACGTATGAATACAGCATCAGAAGACAGTATAGTTCGCATAGCGAACACTTACTACCTAAAGAGGGAGCAGCTCTTGGAGATTAAATGAATGCCTATTTCCAGAAGTTAATGACTTGATCTGAATTATTAAACTGAATAATAGGGTTTGAAGGCTTAGTCTAACTGATCACAGGGATGTCCTGCCTTAAAGCCCTTCAAAGTCCAGGGAAGAAGACTGTGTCATAGCAAAATGGGACATGGTTTAGTGGCAAGGTAGTGATAGGTAGATGGTTGGACTTAATGACTAAGGTTTCTTCCAACCTTAATGACTCTGTGAAAATAACCAGGCAGCCCACACTGAAGGAGGAGAATGTGCCAGGAGGGGCGGGTGTTACCTGAGTGTGACAAATGGCTGTAAGCAAAGGAGAAGGCAATACAATGGTCAGAAGTAGATGAAGGGAGGGAGGGGGAAGTGACACACACTTTGAGTGATCCCTTTGAGGACGCACAAAGTTAGTGGGAAGCTGCTGTGAGACCCAAGGAGATACAGCACAGGGGAGAGAGGAGGGTTCTGGGGGAAGAGTCTGTGAGATGAAACAGCTGGGGTTGGGCAGAACAGTGATTTGGCCAAGTTTCTCTCAAGGTGAGGAGCTGGTAGTGCCAGCAAGGAGAAGGACAGGAGGGAAGATGAAAATAGAGGGATGGATGTTGGATATACCTCACTGCAGCTTGTCCTAAACCATCTCTTTAAAAAGCTGCCATACTCCTCTCTGGAAGTAGCTGCCTTCCAAGGGGATATAAAGAGATTCTTGTAATGTTTATTTATGGGTGTGTTGGGAATTAGAAGTCCTTCAGGATGAAAAGATTTCTATGAATGTTACATGTCACAATTTCTAAAGCAGGTCTCAGCTTCCCAGTCACTTCTGCCTTTCCCTCTACTCAAAGAAATAATCTGTCCTGGAGCTGCTGATTCACAGCATTAGGAACTATATCCTCCAGCCAGTGCTCTGCATTTCCACCCTCTCAGTACCAAGAACAAAAACTTTATATATGTTTTGGAGATTTAAAGGTTTCCAAAGCAAAGGCAAAAAGACTCAAAGCACAGAAAATTTGCCTATGTTTTTTAGCTAGGAAAGATGGCCAAGTATCTGATTTCTAATGCTAACATTTACATTAACCAGTACCTGGAGTGGCAGACTGTATCTTTTGTTTTCATATGGTTTACTGCAAGGATTTCAGGCTTGGGAAGAGACTAGGAGCCTGACAGGTCTCTTGCTTTATGTCAGTGGAAACTGAGTGAAATTTTTTTAGAAATATTCAAATCAGGTGGAGTAAAACTGACAGAGCACTGTTTGTGTGTAAAGTTCCTTCTAAGAGCCTGCTTACCTACTATGTATACACAGAGCAGAACTTGTCCCCTCTACATTTCACATGTTTACTTCTTTGACATTTGTGACAGATGGGCTGAGTGTTCCCTGTTTCCTGGTACTTGGGCAAATCCTAGCCAGATTTTGAGACCTCAGAATACAGGCCAAGTTTTCCAGAGGTCAGTTCACAGCATTGCTGATGCATAGCTGGAATTCCAAGGATTTTATTTTTTTTTTCACTATACTGTCCAAACACAAACTGAATTCTCTCAGCACACATATCTAGGGAGAAACCATGTTTGAAAACCTGGCATGAAATGGTCTTCAGCTTCTCCCAGTGACTAGGGAACACAGTCCTTCTCCATTGTTGCTCAGGATGCTGAAAGAATATATGATGGTCATATATAATGCAAATTGATGAGATATTGATGGGCAAGAACTACCTTTCCTTGATGAAGTAATATACTCAGGATGAGTGTACAGTGGACAACAAAACGGACAAACTGAACAGCTGTTCTAAAAATCAGACACGGTAACACAAATTAAGTGCTTGCTATATGTTTACAGGATTAAAAAATAAAAAGCACAGCCTTTTCTATCTGTGCAACTACTTAATCTCAGTTCTTTTGCATTATTTTTTTCTCTTTCAGTTCTTGAACTGCAAAATACAGCAGTATTTCCAACTCAAATTATGAAGACAGTTCCTCTCCACCCGAACAAAATCATGGTTTGGTTTTCCCCAAATCCAAATAGAATCTGAGGTGTTTGTCTGTTTGTCTGCTCATGGCTTCATGTATTTTTATGAATAAAAAGGATGAGAATGATGCATATCTGCTTGCTTTTGTACTGCTCTTAGAGAAAGCACAGAACTGTGTGACTGTAGGAGAAAAGCCTTTCAGTGGAATAGTATGTGCTTGTGAGACTGTGATACAATCAGGGAAGTTGGCAGAGCAGTTACTGCACTGCAGTAATGAAGGTCAACTGGGAAGTCAAAACTAACCCCTGCGCTTTCACCCTCCCAGGCAGAGTGAAATACAAAATATAAGCAAACATCACCAGTGAGGAGTATTATAGCAAATATTTGAAATGCCCCCCTCTTTCAGAGGCTTTGAGGATGGATGTTTTCAGTTGTGTATCATGCTGCTGCTAGCACATGACTAAACTCCTCAGAAAAAATATTTTCTCGTTGCCATTGTACCCTAAACAACACTGCATTAAGTGGGAGAACATTAATTCCCTTGGTGCTTGCCTTTCCCTTCCAACCATGGCTATTTAAGACGCAATTGGTCTGAAAGCTCTGCACTGCCTAAGACTATTGCTATTAGCATTTTTCTTCTCACTGTCAGGCTGGTGAGTGACTAAATAACCCTAGTGCTAAAGCTGCTGGTCATTTGGGAATTCTTCCTACCCAGAAGATATAGCAAGGCTAGTGTGTGGTTTATTTTTTTTTCCTTGGCTATGGGAAGCCTGGGCTGCACTGCAGCCCACAGAACAGAACCAGGAGAAAGCTGGATAAGTGCATACTGAAGAGAAAGCTGATGGGGAATGATCCTGCCTCCTGGCTAGGACCTTGTGCTCACTGCTAACACAGCAAAGGGAAGAGGCAACATATATAGGGTGAAGAATGAAATGTTGAGAATCTATTTAGGAAGCACTGCCCTGAAACAGGGATCAAATACAACTTAGCCCAGACATCACTGAGTTTGGCAAACTTTGATCTGCTTAGCATGTGTAGGTCCAGACTGACGATCAGCAGAGCATATAAGGCTCAGCCCCCCGCCAGGGATAGCGCTGCTACTGAAGAGCATGAGTTGCTGTTACCAGGTGATTAAATTAGCATGACAGACTGCTTAAGATTATGAATTATGAGGAAGTCCTAACTCCTGCCCTGGTTCTGCTGTAATGCATGACCTGACCTGTGGTCCTCTCTTTTATCCTCATTTATTTCAGTAGTCATTTCTTTTACTTCCCTCCCAGTGGGATGGCCTAGGCTCATTATATGACACCAGAACAGTATTTTGCAAACAAATAGCATCTATATTATCAAAAAATTGTCAAACAGCCAAAGCTATGCTGCTTGGATACAAATACCTCCCCTATGAGCATCTCTACAGCCTGCTGTTGAACCCTCATGCTCAACTGGAAACAATAAAAGAAAGAAGGATACAGAACAGCAAAGTAATGCAATGACTAGTTCTCTACACGCGGACATAGATCCACACCCCAGTATGTAAAAAAGACCAGAAGACAAATGTCCAGCGAGGATAATTACAGCAGTGAAGGGCAGGATGCTCTAGGCCATCACATTCTAGGAATGTCAGGCCTGTAAATGAAACCTGTATATCCTAGGGGGTCTAGAAACCACACCTACGGCACCATGGGAGCCCACCATGAAGAAGTGAATGAGGCACAGAAGCTCTGTAGGACAAATCACTGCAGGAAGCTCCTTTGCTACACTCTTTACTAGAGCCTGAGAGCAGCAGCAGCTGTGTCAGTACTGGTGATCGCATTGTGTGCCAAGGGCATGTGGACTTCAGCTATGACAGACTGCATAACCCTCAACTGCTTGAAATGCTGAAACCTACAGGTCTGCTACTGGGAAACTTCATGGGCTGCTCTCTAGGGGGAAGCTGGCCTTTATCATGTAGAGGCACCCTGTAAGAGACAGCACAGAGCTCTGTTTCTCTGGATTATATAGCACTCGTTAGCGGAAAGTTTGCTACTGTTGGCAAAGCTCTGCTACCAGCTAACAAGGCTGACTCTGGTAGCAATAACACTGGTGTACGGGTGAACACCATGGAGAGGTTGCATTAGATCCATCAGGTTAGTCTTTCCAACAGCAACAAGATGCTGAATTTAATTCAGAGCAGAGTTCTGTTCCTTTAAACCCAGTTTTATCACAGCTGCTCCTTGGAACATGGATGAAATAACAAGAACAGTTACTGTCTTGAAATTCAGGGGTACAAGGTGGTCCTCACAGATTGCTAAGCTTTGATACCATGGTATTCCGCTAAGATGGCACTGTAGAGACTAGCTAATGTTCTTGATGTCTAATGGGAAAGGAGACAGACTTGTGATGTTCTCAGTGAGAGGAATTTCCTATTTTTAAAAATGCTGCTGTTCCCATGGGATGGGGAGGCTGGGAAAGCCTGCTACATCTTTCACATAGTTACTTTTTCCCCTCAAGTTTTTGACAGAAAGCTGCTTTACCCACTCCCTTTGCTGACCTTGGATGATGTGCACCCCAGTCTGAGGGTCTTAAAACCTACTACTAGCAAACAATGAGGGTAAGAAGTGCTCCCCTGCTCCCAGCGGTTGAGAAACTTCAAAGTGTCTCTTGGAAAACTTCTGTAAGACTTCCTCAGGTTTTGCTTAATCCCCAAGTGAAGTCTGAGCAGGCTGCAAAGGGATAGAAGGGCAGGAGGATTCTGGTGTGTCAGCGGTTCTTAGCACTATCTTGTTTTCTGCCTAGAAACCACATTATTGCTCTATCTGCCTCCAAAACCAACTTCCTAATGAAGACAGGTGGGTCATAAGCTTCATGGCAAAGGCACCAGCCTCACCACTTTTTCCTATTATTTTTCCATGGGAGCTGGGAGGTAAGCACTCCTTTTCAAACACCAGCTTCCCTGAAATAAACTCAAGCCAATGCCTGGCAGCAGCCCTTCCTAAACATAAGCACCTCAGCACTCTCTGCTCCCTGGGCTGGATCCCCTGCAGACAGAAATTGCTAGAGTTCTGCCAGCTTTAACACAGCTAAGTTGATCTAAAACTACATAAGGATCTCGTACTGTAGCTATTGAAAGGCCATCCCACCTGGCCCACATGACTAATTTCGGGCTGTCCTTGATATAAATGTTGACACAGTGAGATTCTGCCTACCCTATACTTTTAACTGTTGTCAGTTAACATCTAGATTATGACAGTCCCCTTATCTGGCTAGAGGTGTGGCAGAGCAAATTCCTGGGATGAGAAGGATGAGCAGAAAATAGCTGTGCTCCATCTAGAGTTCTTTCCTCCTGAAAAACGGTGGAGTGACCACACATTGTAGTCACAGGGCCAATGCACAGGCACTTAATTGCACTAAGGGCAAAAAAGTTGTCCAGGAAGAACTCGTCCCACATGCCTCTAGTCCTACAAATAGGTACAGCATGCAAAAGCTTAGGGAACTGGGACTTCCACTTCCCTTTCCCTTTTCTGCTTATGAGAAGCATTCCCTCAGCTGTTGTCAGATGTTTGCAGAACTGTTATTGACCCAGGTCAAAGTGCACCACTGACTTTCTTAACAGTGCATAATCAGTATGTTCTGGCATTGCTGGCATTTACTAGACTAGCTGCAGGAATGGGATACCAAAGCCCACTGGGAGGCTGATAGAGAAATTTTGCAGAGGGAGGAACAAGAATTAACAGTATATTTTGTAGGAGGATAATTTTAGCACTAGAAATAGGTGGAAAATAGGAAAAATTTGCAGTATGTCAGGACTTGAATTGGTGAAGAGATATGGGAAAGAGGCTATGGAAGCTTTTTGGGGGACTTGAAATGGGTCCATTTTGACTCACAATTTTTTTTAAGCAAAACTATTTCCTTCTAAGCAAGTTTTCACAGTGATAGTTCTACAAGAGAATTACTTGCTTTCAGTGGCATTTTTTGACTGAAAAGTGTTTACACATGTAATGCAACTTTTATCTCCTTAAATACTTTCAGCTGAATGGAGGAATGCTTGCACAGCATGTTTTTCAACCTTCCAATGAAGGCTTGCATATTTTGCTACCTTTTGTAGATAGCCTGGAGGAAATTTATGAACCCCTAGCAGTGCTGAGATCTATGTTGAAAAGACTTAGTGTGATTTTTCAACTAACTCTAGCTGTCCTTGATAACTTCACTGATGGTTCTTTAGCTAAAGTCCTTGTGGTGAAGATCCCAGGAAAATAAATGAGACATGGCTCTGTGCAAGGCAGATGCTCAATTGAAAGAGATAAGGAAGTTTCCAAGAGCAATTTCAATGCAAAGGAGTGTTATAAAAGTGGGAAAGACTTGAGTCATCAGAAATCTTATGGGACAGAACACTGAAATATGGGAAACGCCTCGACACTTTGAGTAGAACCTGTGCCGCTGAAACTTAGTTCTGCGTTGTTAATAGGCGGCATGAATGAGAACTGATCTTTTCAAACCTGAACGCTGTGATTACTACTTTTGGCTTTCTTCAAATGAAATGATGCACAGCTACTAGCTTTGTCTAAGGAACCTGCAAGAAATGTGAGCTATGCCACTATTTCCTTACAGAAGTGACTACAGACGATAGGTTTAAAGTATCAAAGTGTTGCCCACTTCAGAGGGTCAGCCTAAGACAATCAGAAGTTCACTAACTGTGCTATTCATCACATCCATTTTGTGTTTCCAGAATTTCCAGACACCCAATTTCAATGAGGAACTTGGGTACCAAAGGCTCTTAAGCCCATCTAGTCCTGTACTATACTTAGGAAACCTGGACAATGCAAGAAACCTGCTAAGTCAACTGGAAAGACACTATGGGAGCCTTACCTATGGCTCACCAACATGTCACTGAAAGCAACTGTTTCTGTAAAGCAGATAAATAGGGAGGTCTTGACTCTTTCTGATGGAAATCTGTTTCACTGGGAAATACCAGACTGCGACACAGGTACTGCTGACCCTGTCAGCAACCTTCCCTGAAAGCATTTAAATTTCCTATAGCAGACTGCAAATACAGTCCAAAGGGGCATGCTGTATCTTCAAAAGACTCCTACTGGTGTTTCTGTCTACAACTTGAGGTGAAACTCATAAAGAGTCCCTTTTAACTACTGTCATTCAGAAGAGAACTGAACTTGGGACTTACCTCTGCTAATTCTCTGTTTTTCTCCAGAAAGGATTCCTGGTGTATCAATGACACTGATGCTCTCTAACACAGGATTAGGTAGCTGGGCACAAACAAACCTGTGTGAAAACAAATTGTTTTAAAATAAAAGCAAAAGGTATTTTGATGAGCTGAACATCACAGACACCATAGGACAAGCCAGGCTCGAATCTCACAAGTCTTCAGCGGGAGTTTAGAGCTACTGTTGATTTAAAGAAATGAACTGAGCACTTTCTCATTTCTCTATTTTGCTGCTTCTGGAACATAGCTCTCAGTCATGGCTCGTAGTTTTTGACAGTTTTGTTTTTTTAATGTGCCCCCTCCCAACTATGAATTATTAATGAAAATGTGGAAATCCTTTGCTGTTTACATTTTAGCGAGAAGTGGTATTTGTTGTTCTTCACTTAAGTGTTCTATTGCAGAGTTCTGGACTCAAGTGAACTGAATTAACTTGTTTAAAAAAAAAAAGTCAGCAATGTTGTAGGATTTATGTTTTCTTTGAAATTTGGTCTTAAAATACACAGAAAGTATGCTATTCTTACACCACGGAAATCCTAAAGCATAGGCAGCATGAGATCTCAGGAGGCTGCTTAGTCAATCTTCCTGCCCCAAGGCAGAATCAATAGGATATTTGTCTGAAGTGTTCTTCAGATCTCTAACAACACAGATTTACCAACATTTGCTGGGAGTTTACTCCATTACTTAATTATCCTTAAAGCAAATCCTCTCTTTCTTAATGTCTTATCTAAATCTTCCATGCTACAGAATGTCTTTGTCTCAAACACAGCTGACATAGAAAGTGATTTACTTTTCCTTTTGCCACAATCTATACTACTGTCACCCTGTCTCCCCATAGTCTTTCCTCTACAGAAAACACTTTGATGGGGGCTTTTTCCTCTACCTCTTTCGGTTCTCCCTAGATGCCTTTCTAGCTCATCTCTAAATTCTGAAGGCTCTTGCAGCTTTCCTTTGGGTCCTCTCAAACTGCTCCACATTTCTTCAGGCATGATGCCCCAACTTGACGTGGTACTCCAGCTGGGACCTTTCCAATGAGGAACAGAGTGGATGGATTGCTCCCCCATCTCTTCCTGTTTATATATCTTAGTAAGATGTTTGCTTTTTTGAAAAAGCAGCATGACACAGTTGACTTACACTTAGTATGTAATTCATTTCTCCCCACTCTGCAGCTCCATTTGAGTAATTGCTCTTTAGCTAGCTGTTCCACATCTTGCATTTATGCAAATCACTGCCTAAGAGTAACTTGTACTTCTTAACGGGTTGCTTATCTATTTCAGTTGCTGGTAACCACAAAGGGCAGTAAAAGCCTATCCACTTAGATGGCTCCTAGTACGTTTTGTGGATAGCCTTTTTGTGATGGCATTCCAGGCAGCTATAAATATATGTGTATATGTACATATGGATTTTAATAGGGTAGCACGATATCCAGCCATAAAAAAAAAATTTACTGTGGAGGAAGCTGAACCATGTACAGGATGGAGGTTAGCACAAGGGCTACTAGATGCAGTCAAGGCAGACAGAGCCCTGCAGTGCTCTGATGAGTGACTGGTTCTGCACAAGTCCCTGCAGCTATGAACTCCTTCAGGCTATACAACAACCTCATCCCAGTTCTTCTACTTGTGTGACTCCAAGAAGATTCTGCCAAGAGTAAATCTTCATGGGTTAGTTAAGTGTCTTCTCTCTCCTAAGCTGTCAGCTATTTCAAGATACACATTACAGTCCCTATCTCCCACATTCACAGATTAGCAGGTGGCAACAGGGAGGATTTTTGAATGTGTAACACCATGTAGAAACATGTCATTCCCTGGTCCTGCCAGCCCAGGTATGCTCTCCATTGTAATACCCCTAAGGATTCCTTGCTGTCTAGTATTAAATGGCTCAGGCAAAGGGATTTTCCCACCAGTTTCTCTAGGGAAAGTACTCCACAGAAGATTTCAGATATAAAGGTTAGAGGCCAACAAAAGTGACTGCATTCTGGCTCTGCTGGCAAGGTTAAGGCTGCTGCCTTCCTGCTGTCCCAGCAGAACTGCAGGACCTCAGTGAGCATGACCTAATTCTGTCTGGGGCCATATGAAGGGAAGAATGTAGTGCCAAACTAGACTTTCACTACCTTTACAGGCAGAGCATGGAGGTGGAGGAACCTGTTATCTGTGATGTCTCCTGCTGCTGACAACACAAAAGCAGGAGTGACTCCAATGTAGCTTCCCAAGACAGACTTTGGGGGTGGGAGGAATCTTGCAACCAAGCTAATGTGATAAAGTAATGGCTGAGATACCTGATTTTGTTCCAAGCCCTTGGCACCAAACAAGTCCTCCTGATAATGAGGTGCAACCTGTAATCTCTCTGCCAGGATCCCTCCAGAGCTGATATACTGTCAGCAGAGTTGGGAGTGAGGAAAACAAGCCCTTCTTTCAATATCCAGGAACTCCTTGAGGCAAAGAAAGGTGGACAAGACACAAAGTACTGCAGAGCTGCTATCCTCCTTTCAACCCCAGCCAACTTGTCAGCTCTATCTCTGCCCTTAGCCAGGAAGGCATGGGCAGGTGCTCCATCTCCTGGGAATGAAGGGAGTTAGGGAGAAGACAGGCTCTGAGCAGCACAATTACCTGCTGTCTCCCAGTCAAACTCTGATAGTAATATTCTTCCCTTGCTTCCTGGAAGGCAGCAGATCCCAGTCTCTGCTGGGAAAGGAGTACCAGCTAGCAGGATTGCTCTGATGTATAGACAGGGAAGACCCAGAGACTGACTTACATTGGCTGCTGCCTTCCAGCTCACTAGATGCTCACTCCTGCTCCTCCACTTAGCTCCCCTGGAACACCCCATAAGGACACAGTGCTATGGACTGCTACTTCTCAGCTGAGACCAGCACAGTCTGTGTAAATGCTACTGCCTTGTGCTGCTCTATTCCTTTCAAGTGGTTCTCACAGCCACGGTTACTTTTAACCACCCATGGGTAAAGTAGACTTGCTGCCCATGGTAACTCTCTTATCTCATCTTAGAATGGCGGCCTCTGAAGATTACCTCCCTTCTCCAGATTTCCTGCTTACAATCTCCTAGCTGAGGCCAGTGCCTTAGCATACACATAAGAGTAGCAAGATACGTGCAAGGCAGAGACAGATCTGCGTTAGCTCTTGCCAAGAAGTCAGGCCCACAACAGGGATAAACATGAGTGACTTAAGCCAATCCAGTGGATACACCCCGACTGACATCTGCTAAATTTCTGGCCCTCAAGTCAATTCTTGCACATGCCTAATTTCCTAATTAGCCAGGTATTACTACATTTTCAGCACTGACACACACACACACTGCTGAGCTAGTCCTCCTTACTGTGCCTTCCTCTGCCAGTTTAAAAATCATTACCTTTTTTTCCATCAGCAGAAAAGGGTTAATTAGCTGTGGTGGCTACTCCCTGCATTACCAGCAGGACTGCCCTTTTGCTGCTGCTGAATCACTACTTAAGGGCCATTAAAAAAGAGTTCAGATCCCTGGGTCATTTAGTAGAAGGATCAGGAGCACAGATATTTTCCTCGCTTCCCATGGTCGCTGAGGAAAATATTGATAGGAATAGGAGGATCTATTCTCTTAATATATGGCTGCAATGCTGATGTCACCGTTTGAACTTTGGATTCTTTGATCATAGGAGGATTTATTCTTCCCGTGGTCTGTTGGCATAAAATGGGAAGCAACTGACTCACAGGGGTAAAAGGGTATTGTCTCATGAGCTGGCAAGGTTGATAGACAGGGCTTTAAACTAAGTTGGAAGGGGGTATGGGATAGAATGAGACATGACAATGAGGAGGGATGGGTTGGCTCCTCAAAGTTTGTGGGGTCAAGTGCAGATAAGATACTTTTGCGTGACTCAAGGAATAGTGAACATAAAGGGTAACTCTTGAAATGTTTTTATACCAACGCACGCAGCATGAGGAATAAGCAAGAGGAGCCTGAAGTTTTAGTCCAGTCTCAGAGTTACGACATTATTGGCCTATATGAAACATGGTGGGATGGTCTTGTGAATGGTGTGCTATGATAGATGGTTATAAAGTCTTCAGAAAAGACAGGCAGGGCAGAAAAGGCAGAGGGGTGGCATTGTACATAGCTGAGGGGCTGCAATGCACCCAACTCACTATTGGTTATGATAAGGTTGAGAGTCTCTGGGTAAGGATTAAAGGACAATCAAATAAAGCTAATGTGGTTGTGGGAGTCTATTATAGATCACCGAGTCAGGGTGAAGACATTGATGAATTATTCTTTGAGGAGCTAAGGGTTGCTAGTAAATCATCTGCCCTTATCCTTATGGGAGATTTCAATTTGCCAGATATTAACTGGGAATACCATATAGCTGGTACTAATAGTCTAGAAGACTTCTAAAACACCTAGATGATTGCTTCCTGGTGCAAGTAATAAGGGAACTGACAAGGATGGGTGCTCTCCTGGATATGTTACTTGTTAACAGAGAGGGTCTTGTGAGTGATGTGATCATAGGAGGCCATCTTGGCCATAGTGATCATGAAGCAATTGAGTTTTATATCTCTGGAGATAGGAAGAAAACTATCAGTAAAACTACTATGGATCTGAGCAGGGCTGACTTTGGGTTGCTCAGGAAACTACTTAGTGGGGTTTCCTGGGAAAAAATTTTGGAAAGCTCTGGGGTACATCAGAGTTGGTCAGTTTTTAAGTTCCAACTCCTGAGAGCTCAGGAACAGACAATTCCTAAATGTCAAAAGTCAACTAGGCAAGGTCTAAGGCCAGCTTAGCTGAGCAAGGAGCTTCTTCTGGAAATTAGGAAAAAAAAAATATGTTTATGACCACTGGAAGCAGAATCTGGTAATGTGGGAGGTTTAACAGAGAAGCTGTTCAACGTTGTAGAGGAAAATACACACAGCTAAGGCCTGATTAGAGTTTAAGCTGGCCAGTACCATGAGTGATAACAAAAAGAACTCTTTTAAATACGTTAATAGTAAGAGGAAGATCAGGAATGATATTGGCCCATTAATAAATGAGGATGGTTGCCTTACAAATAGTGACATTGTCAAAGCAGAGATATTCAATACTTTCTTTGCTTCAGTCTTTAACAAGGTGGATGGGATATGCAACACCCAGCATCATGAGTCAGAGACTGGCAACATGGAATCTGTCAATGCTATAGCTGACCCCATACTGCCACGCAATTTACTCCTCCAATTAGACCCTTGTAAGTCTATGGGGCCTGATGGAATCCACCCAAGGGTTCTTAAAGAGATGGCTGATGTCTTAGCAGGCCCTCTCTCAATGATTTTTTCAATGCTCTTGGGAATCTGGAGACGTCCCAAGCGACTGGAAGCATACTAATGTAGTTCCAATTTTCAGGAAGGGTAACAGGAATGACCCTAGTAACTATAGGCCTGTTAGTCTTACTTTGGTACCGGGCAAAATTATGGAGAGGATCATTCTGGGAGCCATACAACGACGACACCAAGCTGGGTGGCAGCATTGATCTGCTTGAGGGTAGGGAGGCTCTACAGAGGGATCTAGATAGATAGGCTGGATCACTGGGCCAAGGCCAATTCCATGAAATTTAATAAGGCCAAATACCAGGTCCTGCACCTCAGCCATAACAACCCCCAGCAGCACTACAGGCTTGGGGAGGAGTGGCTGGAGAGCTGCCAGGCAGAGAGGGACCTGGGGGTGTTGACTGACAGCCAGCTGAACATGAGCCAGCAGTGTCCCAGGTGGCCAAGATGGCCAATGGCATCCTGGCCTGTATCAGGAACAGTGTTGTCAGCAGGAGCAAGGAGGTGATCATGCCCCTTTACTCAGCTTTGGTGAGGCCTCACCTCGAGTACTGCGTCCAGTTTTGGGCCTCTCACTACAAGAGGGACATTGAGGTCCTGGAGAGGTTACAGACACAGGATACCAAGCTGGTAAAGTGCTTAGAATGTAAGTCTTATGAAGAAAGACTGAGGGATCTGGGTTTGTTTAGCCTAGAAAAGAGGAGATTGAGGGGAGACCTCATCACTCTCTATAACTACCTGAAGGGAGGCTGTAGGGAGGCAGGGACTGGTTTGTTCTCCCTAGTGGAGAATGACAGGATGAGGGGAAATGGATGTAAATTGCATCAGGGGAGGTTCAGGTTAGATATTCGGAAGAATTTCTTTACTGAAATGGTTGTCTGCCATTGGAACAGGCTGCCCAGGGAGGTGGTTGAGTCACTGTCCCAGGAGGTGTTTAAGAGACGGGTGGATGTTGCATTGGGGGGCATCATTTAGCAGGTTGATAGGGCTAGGACAAAGGCTGGACTCAATGATCTTCAGGGTCTCTTCCAGCTGTAACTGTTCTATGATAAGCACCTGTCAGACAACACAATTATTAGTCTTAGTCTTCCCTAAAAGGGAAGTCATGCTTGACAAACTTGATTTCCTTTCATGATAAGATTACTTATCTAGTTAATCAAGGGAGACCAGCTGATGCCATTTTCTTGGCCTTTGGTAAAGCTTTTGGTACTGTCTCCCATAGCATCCTTTTAGACAAAACATCAAGCATTAAGCTAGGTAAAAAAATTATTTGGTGGGTATGCAACTGGCCGAGTGATAGAGCTCAAAGGGTTGTGGTAAATGGAGTTACTTCGAGCTGGAGGCAGGTGACAAGTGGGATACCGCAGGGATCCATCTTAGGGCCCATACTGTTCAATATCTTTATAAATGACTTGGACCTAGGAATTGAAGGACTAGTAATTTCACAGATGACACTAAATTGGTGGGTGCTGTTGACTCCATTGGAGGATGTGAGGCTATGCAGAGAGATTCAGATAGATTAGAGAAGAGGGCTATCACAAATCAAATTAAGTTTAACAAGAGCAAGTGCCGGGTTTTGCACTTGGGGAGAGGCAACCCAAAAACCACCTACCTATGGGGAATGTCAGACTAGAATGCAGCACTGCTGAGAGGGATCTGGGAGTATTAATAGATAGCAAGATGAAGATGAGTCAGCAGTGTGCCTTAGCAGCCAAGAGAGCCAACCGGATCCTGGGGTGCATCAAGCACTCCATCACTAGCCAACTGAGAGAGGTGATAGTTGTTCTTTACTCTGCACTGGTGCAACCTCACTTGGAGTATTGTGTGCAGTTTTGGGCACCACAATACAAGAGGGACATGAAGTTGTTGGAGAATATCCAGAGGAGGACCACGAAGATAGTTAAGGGCTTGGAGCAGAAGTCATGTGAGGAAAGGCTGAAATCACTTGGCCTATTCAGTCTGGAGAAGAGAAGACTGAGGGGGAACCTCATTGTGGTTTATAACCTCCTTACCAGAGAGGGAGGAGTGGGGGCTGAACTCTTCCCTTTATTGAACAGTAACAGGACACAGGGGAATGATATGACACTGTCCCAAGTGAGGTTCAAGCTGGATGTTACAAATTTTTTACCCAGAGAGTGGTGGAGCATTAGAACAGGCTCCCCAGGGAGGTAGTCATGGCTCCAAATCTCATGGAGTTTAAGAGGCACTTGGACAATGCCCTTAGTCACCTCATGTGACCTTGGGATTTGTCCTGTGCCTAAATGGGAGTTGGACTCGATGATCCTTGTGGGTCCTTTCCAACTCGGGTTGTTCTGTGATTCTGTGATCACTGTGCCCTGCTGTTCATCTAGGCACATACTTGACTCCTTCCTCAAAGGAGAAGGAACAGTGGCAGAGCACAGCATGATACAGGGAACTAGGCTAATGGATACAGAGATCCTTGCTGTTTTAGAAGCAATCAGGAAACATCAATTTTTCCAGTTCAGGACTGTTTGCTTTTTTGCTCTCCATAAACAGCCTTTCTCCTGATGCTGCTTCTCCTCTGCAGAGAACCATCAGCCATGGCTGTTCTTGGCTATCAGCAAAACTGCTCCAAATTACACTCTCTTCATCTGTCTCTACACTCTAGGCAGGAGGCCTATCATTTTCTTAGGGCAAACCACCTTCCTCCCATGGTGTATGGACCTAACCTAACTGTTGGCATGATGCAGATGTTCTGGGCCCTATAAAACACTGAAAGCATCCCAGTGTCTCTCAGATGCAGGACCATGAGCCTGTGTAATGATCAGATATCAATGCTAGAAGCACTGTGAGGTTGTCCATATAGCAGCAGCTCCAGCTAGGTCCCCATGCTTCTCCCCAGGTCACTTCCCTGTCTTACTGCAGCCTACACCAGCACTCCTGTGGTCAGTGCTAGTAGGAGATACTACACTCTGAATCAATGCTCTCTCAGCTCAGAAATTAAACAGGGAGTCAAAGCCCAGCTTCCCTGGGTGGTTGGCTAAGCAGCTGACATGTTTGCAACATCTCCCACACCGTTAGAAGGTAAGGTGCTGAGAATGGGTGTAAAGACAGTTCCCACCCCCATCTGCCTGCTGTAGAACAGATTGTGCTCATCTAGGATATGGGTGTGTGCTGCTGGCTTCCTGCAAGGTTTAGATCCAAAAGTCAGTATTGGTTTGGTTAGGTCTAGGGTACGGAAAGGTTAACATTCCTCACGTCACAGAACCACTGCTACAGGTTTTTATGGGAAAGACATAACAGCTGTCATCAGTTTGCACTTGAGGTTATACATATAAGTCATCAGAAGGGAAGAGAGCCTGATTTTGTTACAAAGGGGACATTCAAGGTATGTTTAAAAATGCAAGAAAGCAAAGACACATATTGTGCCAGTTCTGTGTCCCTACTGACTTCTGTAACTACGTCTGGTTGGACTATTTCATTTCAAAGAACTGAACTAATGGCAGAACAGAAGAAACTAGGAATATAAAGCAATGGAGTGAAGTAAGAGATTTACCTGTGGACACCTGCTGGATGAACCTGATGGGCTGTGCTGTGGTTTTTTGTTTTATTTGTTGAAGTGAAATGAAGGTTTATCCCACTTGAATTTGTTCATCTGCCCTTCAGTGAGTGACTGATGCACACCCAGTAGGACTGGAATGGCTTTCCAGCAGTTATGCAGATGGGAAAAAAAATAGTGTAATGCCTTATCCCTTTAAATTGCTAGCTATGCTGCTTATGAGGTTCTAGCTTTACTCTTGAAAGAAACTAAATTCTTGAGTACCGACCTGTTCAGAAAGGCATTGCCAAAAGCATTGAGTTTCCTGAATGGTTTCTTCGGATCCACCACCAGTGCATTTCCAGGAATGATTCCTTCCACATCTCCTTGCATAACTGCTATAAAGGAGTCAGTTGTAGGCTCTGGTCCAATCCTCATCCCTGGGAAATCCTGCTCCAGCAGGTACCTGTAGGAAAAAACACAAAATGCAGGCATGAGACATGTGCTGCTTAAGTCCTATGAGTTGTTCTGAAGATTGCAGTGTAATTAAGAAGCTCAAGAGTATGGATCCTTCAGAGATTATTTTTAGCACTGTCACTGAATCGTTTGATTAATGTTGTGGTAGCTTTTCTACTCAGTATCTCCACATTTCAAGCTTTCTTATTTCAGGCAGACTAAGAAACTGAGGTGATTATAGCTGCTGGGAAGAGATTCTCATGTTTGATCGCTTTGTAAACTTTAATCCTTTAGACATTTGGAACAGACTTAGCAAAGTAAAGGAAGCAGTTCACTGCAATCACAAAGTTAATCCTGAAACCTTACTGGCCTTTGTGGCCAATATAAAATATTTCACTGCTGCTCGTTTCAGCAGATTCATCCAACTAAAGTGCTTAGCTCCCAGCACAAATCAGTTGCTCAAACTCCAGCTTCTCTCCCTGACTGTTCAAAAGTTAGTATTATACTTTGTTGCTTGCTTCCAGCAGATAGTTAGAACTTCCTCTTCCATTGCTTTGGTCTAATCTTCAGCAGGTAGATAGTAGAGATAAAGATAAATACAGAATTGCTGTGATGTTAAAAATAGATTCAGGAGACAGAGAAAAAGGAAAACAGAGAAAGGCTGGGGATTTTTCATTATTGAGACCAGTGTGTTTAACAACCAGCATTGGTTCACTCAGGTGAGTCTTATTAGAGAAGGTAAGTTTTTATGTGAAGTACTATAGGACTACTGGTACAAAGACTTACAATGACTTTTTAGGTTCCTGCTTTTACCATCATTTTAACAGAGGTAATCACCATCCACTGTCTGACAAACAACAAAAAAATGTGCTTGTTCAGCAGGACTGTTTATTGACAATCATAGCAGGAAATGCATCTTCAGTTCCCAATGCACAAGGACAAATCACCCAGATCTAAGAGACAAAACAAGCAAGTATACATCCAGGGGTATGTACTGCAAATCACTGCTACTTAGCTGCCTTGGTACACACTAATCAAAAGAATGGCTGCAGCAAGAATAACTCCAGCAATAATATCCATAATTTCCTTAGGAACTGACCACCTCCTTTACTGTTATTTTATTGTGTATTTTTATTACATAATCACACAGAATCATTAAGGTTGGAAGAGACCTCTAAGACCATCGAGTCAAACCATCCACCTATCACCACCATACCACTAAACCATGTCCCTAAGTACCACACCTATACCTTTCTTAAACACCTTAAGGGGCAGTGACTCCACTACCTCCCCAGGCAGCCTGTTCCAATGCCTAACAACCCTTTCATTGAACAATGTTTTCCTAACATCCAATCTAAACTTCCCTGGTGCAACTTGAGGCCGTTTCCTCTCATCTTCTCACTGTTGACCCTGGAGAAGAGACCTACCACCATCTCATTCCAGTTTCCTTTCAGGTAGTTGTAAAGATATCTCCCCACCTCAACCTCCTCCAGACTCAACAGCCCCAGTTCCCTCAGCCACTCCTCATAAGACTTACTTTCCAGACCCCTCACTAGCCTCATGGCCCTTCTCTGGCCATGCTCTAATGCCTCTATGCCTTTCTTGTAATGAGGTGCCCAAAACTGAACACACTATTTGGAACACAGTATTTGAGTTGTGGCCTCACCAGTGCTGAGTACAGGGGGATGATCACTTCTCTGGTCCTATTGGTCACACTATTTATGATACAGGCTAGGATGCTGTCAGCTTTCTTGGTTACCTGAGCACACTTCTGACTCATGCTCAGTCAACCAACAAACTTACTTAAAAGCAGACTGCAACTAATGCTGGTGTGTGCACCACTTCTCTTGCTGGTGACTACAATACACCTTTCTGGCAGCTGCATTAACTTCTCTCTAGCTTGAGGCACCTGAAAACAAGCAGGAAATACTTTTTCCCCCCCAAGGGCTCTGTAAACTATAATATGAATGTCCTTGGCTCCACTCCCTGGAAAGCACTTCACACTGAAACAACCATTTGAAATCACTTGGCTAGATTCTGGTAACAAAGCTCAACTCTCCTGGATAGCAATTAAAAAAATGTTAGCCCCTAATGTACATAGCTGCAGTGCTGGTCACTGCTATTGGCTTTCCTCTGCTCCCACTTTGTACTTCACTTTTGGTCTGACATAGTGTATTTAAGGGTGATATACAGATGAATAGTCACCAAGTCCATAGAAATAAGCCTCCAACTTCTCTCCTTGCAAATCCTTAAACAGGTAATGTTGTCGTCGTGGCTAGGCTTCACGAACAAAGATGCAGGGAGGGCTCCATCCACACTCCTCATCAGCGCCTTTTCCAAGTGCGCTGATGTAAAGAGGATAGCAGATAGCATCCTCGAGCCTGCACAATGGATTTTTTTTAGGAGAGACACAGCATGCACAGAGCTGGACCCACCCTTTAGTCCTAAGGTTCATCTGCCAGGGCCTAGCAAGCTTGGACACTGGCAGCGAAGCCCTTAGGACGGAGGTTTAACCTCTTAGATGGAAGGCCTTACAGGGCTAAATGAGCTCCATCTGCCCGGGTTTGGAATCAGAGTTGTCCCTCTCCTAGGATGACTGCCAGAAGGCTAATGAGCACATCCTACCCATACAAGGATTATAGGAACATGGGTATCACTCCCCACACTTTCCCGTGGGCAATGAGTTTAATGCTCCCTCTGCTGTTGGCACAGTTATCACACCAGGGGCCACAGGAGACCCCAAGTGATTTTCAGACTGTGCCTGAAACAGGTAATGTAGCAATTGTCAAATGCAACAAACTGTTAATGCAAACAAGCTTTTGAGAAACAGCCCTTACTCCTAAGTACCAGGTCACAGCTTTGCCATAATAACCAGCATGTTTTTTATGGGTTTGAGATACACATGCAGTATGACTTTCAAGCAATAGGAGAAAGAAAACCCCATTTTGTCATTTATAGACAAATCTTCCAAGAAAGTCTAAGCAAAAGTCCTGCATATGATAGCAAACACTCCTCCTCCAGCCATGCTGCTCAAAAGAATTTTATCACAGCTCCACTCAGCTAATATTTCAAAGCATTTGTGTTTAATTCTTGTACAAGACTTAAAAACCCCACAAAAATTCCCAAACCCACTCTCATACAGAAGTAGCTACAAGCCAATGTCAATTGACTTAATGTGCAAGAAGTGGTATGAAATTAAAGATTTAAATTGCCTAGTATCATAGCATCTATTTTAAGGAAGACTTCTTGGGGAGACTAGGTACATTGTGCTGCAGCATGTCTGCAGCATAAGAATCTCATTGCATACAGGACAAATAAAAGGGATTTATTGACACTGATGGAAGAAGGCACTTCTGGTAGTCAGTAACACATGTTGCTAACAGACAAGCTAGAGAACACAGGCAACAATCACATTTGTGGGGATTTCTGGGAAAGGAACAAACAACAGCTGTGGAAAACACCAACTGACAGTGAGCCAATTCCCTTGCAGTACAGCATGCCTTACTCTGAGCTGCTGAATACCTTCAAGGGTCTGACCTCCAGCCAGGTTGGGGAAGCCTGCAGAGAATACCAGACAAGAGGTGAGTGTTTTTTATGACCAATCTACTTTCTGAAGAAGTGTCAGACATTAGCATGATGCTTCCAGCCACATACCATCTGCCCTATTTCAGGCCTGTCCCTACTACTGGTAAAGTGGGAGGTGAAGTACAATGACACAAACACTGTGTTAGTGCCAGCCTGGCTTGGGGCACCCTTTCCCAGGTGGGTTTGGAACAGTGTAGGAGCCAGGTGATGAAATCTCAGGCTCTCTGGGGAGGCATGCCACAGGGTATGGGGGAAGGGGCTATTGGTATGTGATGAGTCATACAGGAGCTGTGCAGGATGCTGTTGTGTGTGGCAGCCGACTGGATGCAGAGCAGGAAAGGGAAGAAGGGCAGAGCAGAAGGAAATGGTGACAACTGCCTGGTGCAGGCAGAGGTGAAAGGTTCAGACCCATGTGGGAAGGTCACACCAGAGCTCTGCCTGTAGCCTGTGACAAACAGTCTGGAAAAGCCAGGACACGTAAATGATTAGCTGTAGGAGGAAAGGGTGGCAACACTAGAAGAGCAAGCCATGTTGACAGTTAGTAGGGCTCTGGCAGGCTTGTTTATTTCATTAGCAGGATGGCTGGATGAAGGCCAGGTTTATTTTTAGAAAAGACCATGGAATCTTAAGTTAATTAGGAGAGTAATGTTCTGTCCTGCACTCCCACCCTCTTACAGGAAACATAAAAAGCATTAATATTATAAAGGCTTCATTCAGTAACATCATCTGTGACTGTCAGATACCCCCAGGGAGAGGTATTGCCTTGCCCTCACCATCACAACCCTGCAGAAAAGCCTCAGCCAGACCTATACTGCAGAGAGAAATGGGAGTGAGCAGTACAAAAAGATACAGTAGGAAGCAGGAATGGAAAAGCTGCAGTTAGCAACACCACATCTTCCATGTAGCAACATAAGGCACAGGTCTCTGAAAGCAGAGGAAAGAACAGTGGGGTTCCACTGAAAACAAGCCAGTCCTCTGGTCCTGCTTCACTGACTTTGACTCACACAGGCTCACCTCGTTCCTCCCTGCCTCAACCTCTAGGAATGTCTCTTACTGATGACCTTGACTGCCTTCCTTCTGCCATCAGCTCCTGACAAGAGAGCAGCCTCATAGCAAGATGCTGCAGCTTTGTTGCTTCGGAGCCTTACATTTCTTCCGTGTTTCACCTCAGATTCCCCAAGAACATGCAAAGTCATCTGGGAGATAAACCCAACTCAGCTGGATGACCAAGGCCCTTTGTCCTTTTTTTTTTTGCAAAAAGGATCCAGGTGAACTATGCCTGAGTTTATTCCACATAAGGCTTTTGTGGTAACTAAATCATCTCCCTAAACTGCATGGCAGTACAAGCAGGATGCAATGTAGGAGTGGAATGGATATGTAAAGATATCAGGCTGGGAGATAATTAGCGTTATGATCATAGAAGAGATGTCTAGAGGCTGTTTCTTGCATTACTCTACTACCAAGACATAATGGTTGTCTCTCCTCCCACTTCCTCCCCCAGTCCCCTTTAACTTCTCCTTGCTCTCCCACTAGCCTGCCCACATCCAGAAGGATGCTAATATGGTGTTTACCCCAGCTCTCTAATGACCAGTGCCTGAAAGCTCAGGCTGGAAGTCTATCATGAGCAACACTCAGTTTTCCAGCACCTCTTGCTTTTGGTTGGGAGCATACTGGAGTAACACACCCTCACACTGCTCCTACTACTAGAGGACTCTGAGAACCCCAGGGCCTCAACTTTCACCTTCTTATGCACTATTCTACACAGATAAGACTCTGCCTTCCCGGAAGGCCTTCTCAGTTCCATTTTGCACTCCTGTAAAGCAGAAGCTCCTAGACACTTCTGCTTGACCATAGCCTCTGTATAAGCTTATGCAAGCCCTGTGTACAGATAAAGCTTGAAGAGCATGAATGAAATGCAGTAGTCCAAGAAAGGCTCAGATCAGCTCACTGACAGAGCAAACGGGTTGCTGCCATCCCACATGAATGAAGGAGTACCCAATCTTCTACTTTTGCCTGGAACATGCCTTAGCCACCCAAACTTCTTGCAAAAGTAATTCAGGCATACAGAAACATTATGTTACTGAACAGAAAGCAGCAAAGGTAGGAAGCTTCTACTAGGAACAGGATGCAGGTGACACTGCAGGGAAATGCTGATGCTGGCAATCTAGAGAGAAGCATTAGTAAGATGTTCTAGTTATACAGCCGGCAATCTCCTTGTGTTCAGTGAAAGTTCCGCTCTGAGTGCGAGTAACCAAAAAGAGAGAAAAAGCCTTTCAAATAGGTTTGGTACCAAGCCACAGAACAAAGTGCTGGGGTGGAACCACACAGCTATGCTAAGCTAGCCCCTCTAATTTTTAGAGATCAACTCCATTTCCAGCCATGTGTTAAGTACTTTTTAGTGCCATTCATACCCCTTCGCCATCTACCTAACCTGCTCTCAGTGAAAACACTTGTTTTACTCTTCAACTGTGTTTGCCAGGTACATGACAAGGTAGCAGAGATACATTCTGGTTTTGGCTCCTGACTGCAGTATTAAGTAAGCAGGAATATTAAAGCACACAAAACTCCTCCGCATCTCTCAAAGTCACTCCTTAAGAGGTACAGTCAATTTGATTCGCCTCTCTACTCTCCACAGTTCCCTCCTCCACTACTGGAACAAATAGCTGGCTGCCTGAGGCCTGCATCCAGATATACACTAGGGTAATTCTGCAGATTTCAACACAGTCACACCAGAAAAAGGCTGGAATTTAATGCTAAACTTATGAATCACATAGAAAACACAGACAGTGCAGCTTCAGCTATGATCCCAAGAGAAAGGCTGCTGCAAGCTGAACTAGCAGTGTGGCTGAAGAGAAATCTCTAACCAAGTCCAGTTGGAAAAGTTTAACCCTGTCTTTGAAAGTCTCACATCAAACCTGCTGCTGACAGCTGCCCTTTCTTCACAGTTATGAATGAACTTGCCATTTCCAGCATCTCAGCAGAGCAGGACACAGTTAAAACAGGACTTTTTTTTTTTTTTTCTGAAATCCCAAGTTGGGCGGGTCTCTGTTTTGCGCACACCCCCCCCAAGCACACATTTCTCAAACTAGGCTCTGGGGACAATGCAGGGAAAAAGACACAACTGCAAGACATACACCGTTACAAGCCAAATCGCCCACTTTAAGGCTCCCTAGGCCACAGGCTGCCCCACCACCCTAAAGCTACATCAAGTTTAAAAAGATGGCTGTTACTGGGGCTACCCTAACCCAAGCAGTGTCAGGGATACCCTATGCAAGGCTTCCTGCAGCCTTTGCACTTTGAACGGACAAGGGGGCCCCGAGTGACTCACGTCTCCACACTAATATCCTGCCTGCCCTCCTCAACCCTGCCCTGGGCCACGTCGGTGTTTCACGCGATATTTCACACCACTTTGTCCTTGTGAAGGAACATTTTCAGAGTTTGAATGGAGGTGGCTTATCAACCGAAAGCTGTTGATGGGCACCGGGGACATGAAGGGGGATCCAAAGACCCCTTTTGCTACACCATGGCCCACAGGCATTGGGGATGCGGGCATGCCCAAGATGGGAGGCTTTTTGCTGGGTGTTACCTGATGAAAGTGGTCTTCCCGGTGGAGTACTGCCCCACGAGGAGCACCATAGGCTTGTTGTCGAAGTCGGCATCCTCCAGGGCCGGCGAGTGGAACTCATGGAACTTGTAGTGCTCTTCCAAAGGCAGCAGCTTGGTTTTGTAGAGCTTTTTGAGGCCCTCGCTGACTGTCTGAAACACCTCAGGGTCCTTTCTCCGGCGGTCGTCGGTGCCCAGCCAGCTGAACATCTTGGGGCCACCTGATGTCAGCTCCGCAGCGACCACCTAAGCTGGAGCAGGAGGCGGCGGGTAGAGAAGACACCGCTGGCTGGCTGGCTGCCAGCACAGGCTACCCCCGCATGCCCCCTGAGGCCAGGCAGGGAGGAGGGCGACGAGGCCTGGGGAACGGCCTGGCAGGCCCGCTCCTCTCCAACGCCCACCTGCGAGGGACACCTCCCCTTACTCGACCCGCACCGGCGGTCTCAGTCACAAAACAGCCCCCGCAGGAGGCTAGAAAAAAACGTTTCTCCTCAGGCCTCGGCTGAGCGGTGCCGGTGGACACCGCCTCCCTTCACGCCGCCGGCTCCCAGCGTGAGCATGCCGCGGAGGAAAGGCGGGACCGGCGAGTAACGACAGCGCCCTCCGAGAGCGGCGGGTGGTGTTTAAGGGTTGCTCTCCAGGAAATGGGCCGGCGCCGGAAGTTGACCGCTCCTGGCAGGTACCGCCCGTTCTATTGCGTGATGAAGCCGCACGGGGCGGCGCCATGTTGAGGCGGGGCGCGACGTGGAGGAAAGGCGGGTGAGCTGGAGGGCTGGGCCCGACTAGGGGGTCACGGCGGGTCACAGCGCCGCCTCGCGGCCTTTATGGAGATTTGCAGTCCGGACACCATTTTATTCCTCATCTCACTTTAAACCTCTGCACGTGCAAATTTGACACCGGGTTGGCTGTTTCTAAACGCTGCCACCCCAAGCTTGGTCCCAAGCCCTTCCCCAAACTGCACTGGCTGCACTGTTGCTATCCTTCACTTCTCGGGGGCTCACAGAGATGAGGCTGGCTGAGCCCAGCACTGTTCACAATTTAAGCAGATGAGACAGGCGAATTTGCTGCTTTCTCTACTCCAGCAATTTGGGCTGACAGGACAGCTGCTGAGCAAAGGATGCAGCTCTTGGGCTGAAGCCTACTCAGGTTTTCCAGTGGCAGCCTGTGGCTCAAAGTGTCCCCAGGGCGAGCTATCATCTGTAACACCCCACTGCCAAGCACTGATGATCACTGAGCAGCCGGGACAGAGCAGGGAATATTTTCTAAAATATCTCCAAATGGCTTTTTCACTTGATTTGATCCAGCAGATCCAAGAAATGTGGCAAGAAGCAATTTTGGAATGGACCCCGCATTTGCAAGCAGGAAGAACCCGGGCCTTGCATAAGCAATGGTGACAGTGCATTAAAAGCGGTTGTTTTTCGCAGGGTGCTGGTGACACCCCAAGTGGCATGTGGCGTGCTAAGGATCCAGGTCCCTTTCTATACCTCTGACTGCAAAAGCAGCCATTTTCATTACTGTGCCCATTGATACCATCAAGCAATAGAAACATTGTAAACAGTATGTTTGCTTGCTTACTAAACAAAGGAGTTAAGGTGTGCTTAAAAAAGAGACTGCTATGGCAGAACATCCCAAAACGCTTGTTGCTGATAAGACTTGCTGACTGAGGCAAGAGACTGCTATTTTTGGCAGATAAAAGTCCAAGAAACCAGTTTAATCTGGCTTCATTCAGCCTTGAAGAACACAGCTATGGAACTACACTATAGAACATGCATACCAGGAAAGTTCAACTAAAGGACATAAGAAAAATGACCGCAAAACGGTCTCAGAGACCGTCAGAGGCCTCCAAAGGGACTCCATGAGCATGCATATTTTATATTTTGCATATGTACAGCCTTTCAGAGAAACCTAATATATACTCCTTTACACTATAAAAGTGAAGAAGGCAAAGAGCAGTTAGTGTGCATTAGGAGGAGCTATCCCCTGTGCGCTTTGGTGCTGATAAAGAAATGCCTGCTAAGACTTAAACAGTGTTTTAGAGAGTATTTTAAAAGCTGGATTTCAGTATCACCATTGTATTATCCCAAGCACTTATATGCCCTGCACCTCTGAGGTGTGAGTGATGACTCCCGGGACTGGGCTTCTTTTTCTGAAAGAAAATAACAAGCTGACTGTATTTTGTGAAGTTCAGGCCTCTCTGCTTTCCTGACAATGCCTAAACCTAGGCTGAAAGGGTAATTAATGTCTTGAAACCTCCTTAAGACTGATTTCCCTTGTTTCTTTAGTTTTATAGAGAGTTTTTACTTTTAAGAATTTGATGACTTCTTTCCAGTGAAAACTCCTGAAAATTAAAGGCCCCATAGAAATCAATGTGTTTTGGCAAGAGCTCCTCTCTGAGTAGGAAAAATTGCTTTCATCTTCTAGATCAGTCTGCCATATAAGAGCCGCATTCCTCTGATGTCATTCTGGTATTTCTGTAGCTATATAAGGAGTGTCTTTGGTGCTTGCTTGTGATATCCTCAAAGCTGAGTAAAGGTCAAGCCAGGAAGCCTTTGATTGTAAATCTTCCCAGGCCACCTTGATGCCCTTCCTGAATGCAATGAATGGGGGAAGAAAGCAAGGTTTCTGTTGTGCAGGCTGTGGGAGCTAACTGCTACAGGTATGGCAGAGGCACACTTGTCTCACTTTTACAAGAAGAGGATATACATTAACCTTAAAGCTGTGCTAATTATAAATATGTATATTCAATGGCCAAATGGCCAAAATCAATGTTTTCTTGCCTTGTCTGAAGAGAGTCCCCTTCCTTTGAATTCTTTATCACTGGAGTAGGTCACAACCAATCTTGACAGTTTTTATAGACTTGCTTTAGTTGATTCACAAGCATTACACAATTTTATTTATTTTTCAGACTGTTAGCAATTTCCCTCTGGAAGGCTGACTTCCTGAAGGACTCTATTTACCTTGAAGTATAGAGCTTGTCAAAAACAAAGGGAAGTAAAATTATGAAAGGAAGTTTAGAATATAATTAGGTTTTTCTTTTTCCCAGAATCTCAACTGAAAATTTTAATGTTTTCATTGTTTATTCCTTCTCATTTCTTAAACAGGAATGTTTTAATGGATGGTTTTCTGTTGGACAGGTTGATCTCATGGTGCAATATTTAGGCTTTTTAAAAAAAAATTATGTTTTTTAAAATTTTAAAGCAAAAAAAATACCAGAAACAATTACATCTTTTTTTCCAAACAGTGATTTTTTTTTATTCAAAATGTCTCTGCTGGAAGAAGAGCAGTTTTACTTGAAATTATCTGAGCTGTTCAAATGTAAAAGCTCTGTCTTGATTGCCCTGCACAGAAACTACTACACTGCTGTCCTTGGAATATACCCTTATCTGACATTGATGGGGGTCACCTATTTTCTTTACAGAAAGAGTGGTGAGGCACTGGAACAGCCTTCCCAGGGAGGTGGTTGAGTCACCATCTCTGGAAGTGTTTAAGAAACGTGTAGATGTGGTGCTCCAGGACATGCTCTAGTGAGGGCAGGGCTTGTGTGGTGGTGGTTTTGTTGGTTGGTTATGGTTTTTGTTTTGATAGTGGTGTGTTTTTTTGGGGTTTTTTTTGGTTTGACTTGGTGATCTGAGAGGCCATTTCCAGCCACATATATTCTGTGATTCTGTTTTGATGTTTGGATTGCTTTGACTGTCTCTGTCATAGGATGTATACTTCCCTCAAAAGTACATAAATGTTCATTTTAGAAATTGGTATAAGTTAGTGATCAACAGAGTGGAGAGGCTGTCATGATCCCATCTGTTCTGAGAAAATGTGGGGGGTTTGAGAATATTTTCTTCCTGAGCTTTTTCTTATCTGAAAGCAGAAATCCTGTTAAAATGTAACAAGACATAGTTGAGCACATCTTCCTGGTCTACCTTGTCAGTGATACATGGAGAGACATGAATTTTGTGGTTTGAATATTCAAATGGCTAACTAAACAAGGACGCTTTCATCCACTGAAGTGATGGGTGAGTCAAACTGTAGTCTGCATGATGGGCTGACCTGTTCTTTCATGTCTCCTGTGGGATATTTGTCACGGGGCTTTTCAGAAATTTCCTGGCATTATTCAATATGCTTTTTTTCCTGCTTTCTGCTTTTACCACAGTGCGTGATAGGTTAGGGTTAGCTCTTGGGATTACATGGGCAAGACATAAGCATACCTGCATGTACATGTTCATATAAATACACACATAATAGAGACAACACATATACTATTTATAAGCAGAAGGCATCACAATTACCTTTGCTGTGAGGACGCACCTGGAGAAGGTAGGACATCAAACACCAAGTGCTATGCAGAGAGATTTATGCTGGCATTCACAGTCATCTGTAGCTAGAACAGAGTTGGGATTCTCCAGGGGTTTGAAAGGAGTGTAACCCTTTCACCACGACACGGTGCTGAGATGAATCTGTCCTCTAGGATCAAATGGGTGTGTTAGTTATATGACTCTGCTCTCTGTGCTGAATGCAACTGCTGCTGCTGTACTTTCCTCTGGAAGTGTTGAAGAGAAAGTTCATATCAGCAAAAATGAGAAGAATGGTGTGATGCTAAGCAGCTAGATGAGCCTTTTCAGCTGCCCTGCACATCACAGGGCCAAAGCTTCTGCCTGTGAAATGTTTGGGAACACAGACTGGTGTTATAGCTAACCCAGATTTTGTGCACTCTTATTCTCTCAGTTTAGGGGCTGGTTAGGGACAATTTAGGTGATACTTGATCACAAGGTATTCTGCAGTCATCAGGAGTTTCATCTGACTTTAACAGGAGGTATGAGCTATCAGAATCAATAATTATTAGAATGGTTATGAATAGGGTGTTGTGACCTTAAGTGCAAAAGGACAGATCTTGAGTAGACGGAATTTTTGTATTTCCACTGATATTTATGTAGCTTGGACAGCTTACACAGGAAAAAAATGTATTTTAAATTCTCAATCAGAATCTTTAAAGTGAATTTTTGCTCAGGGAGTTATTGTTTGAAGTTCTGAAAGGCATCCAGACATTTTTGCTACAGACTTTTTGTTACCATCAGTGAGAAACTCTAGGGCAGGTTCACTGCTCAGCCTTGAAAGTCTCAGCACTGGTAGGTGTTTAACAACTTTTGGGACAACGACCTAAATACAGGAAATTCAGGGCAAGGTCCTCCACCTGCCTGTACATTCATTCATTTTTTGAGGAAACACAGTTCAGTGTTACTTTTGAGGATATATAAATTTCCTAAAAAACCCTAAAGGAAGAGTGGGGATCAGCTCTGAGGGTTTTTTTCTGAAATACACTCCTATGTTTACACAAAGACTTGAGGATGTACCAGCAAATGCTGTTTTTATACTGTGTGTTTAGAGACTAATAGAGATTAACAAAGCCTAATCCAGCCAAATTTTCATTTTGACTAATGACTGCTAATTTCTGTAGCTAATATTTTGCTGTAATACAAGAATGATTGTAAAAGATGGCCTTGTATTGTTTATTCAGGTCACCCTAGAATTTATTATTTTACATGCAAACATTTGCTCTGTTCACACAATCAGGAACAGTACCTCAGTCCAGACACAGACTGTTTTCTTTAAATCAGATTAGCTGAGCTCTGCGAGCTCCAGGTTTAACCCTCAAATTGCCTGTTGCACCAGCGTTTCCTGAGATAAATCCTCTCATAGAGCGAGTGCAAGGCCCTCAAATAAGTCATAATCAAATTACGTCTACTAAAAGTTAAGGATTTTTTGTGGATTCTTCAGATTCTCATTTTTAAGACTTAAGAACAAGGCATCTAAGATATTGAAAAAGAGCAGAAGAGATCATAGGATGCTAATGTAGTGGAAGGACTTAGACAACAAACCCAGCAACTATGAGAATGTGCAAACAATAAGGAATCAAATCCATCCAACCTATTGGTTTACAGCTTCCACCTAAGGCTTTTAACCTCTGCCTGCTACACTTGGCTGCTTTCCCTTAGAAATTTTAGATTCTGGAAGAAACATGCACATACTCTGCTATGAGAACATGGTGAGACACTCCAATTCAGTCTGGTTCAGTAATATTGCTTAGTGTAAGTGATTTCCAGGTATACTTTGGCTAATCGTATACAGCTGCATCTGGCACCTGCTCGAACACATGACTGTGGCCAGGCAGCAGGCTGAAGGTTAAAACACAAGGTGGAACACCTTGTAGCTAGGCAGTGACTGTTCACAGTAAATGAAATGCTTCATTGCATCTTTTGTTCAAAGATTTCCAGGTAATCTGGAAAAGAGTTTAGAACAGTACACCTACAGGGATGTTCATCTGAGAGATTTTCAAAACATACGAAGTAGCTGCATCATCTGACTCACAACACACAATGTTAAAGTCAGGGCTGCTGACTGAGTTTCTTGACAATAAGGCTACGTATTTAGGTGATTTAAACCTCCATTTTTGAAAGCTTTTTTTATTTTTATTTTTTTTTCATGCTATCTCTGGGTTTCAAGGCCTATGTCTAAAGTTTAGTTCTTTCTCAAAAAAATAACAGACTGAGGTGAGAACTAGTGAAGAGTTACAATCACAGAATCGCAGAATCACAGAATGGGCAGGTTGGAAGGGACCCTAAAGATCATCTAGTTCCAACCTTCCTGCACTGAGCAGGGATGCCAATCACTAGACCAGATTACCCAGGGCTGCATCCAGCCTGGCCTTGAACACTGCCAGGGATGGGGCATCCACAACCTCTCTGGGCAACCTGTTCCAGTGCCTAACCACTCTCTGGGTAAAGAACTTCTTCATAATCTCTAATCTAAACTTCACCTCCTTCAGTTTATAGCTATTACCCCTTGTCCTATTACAATCAGACCACCTAAAAAGTCTCACCCCTTCTGTCTTATAATCCCCCTTTAGGTACTGGAAAACTGCTATAAGATCCCCTCGAAGCCTTCTCTTTTCCAGACTGAACAATCCCAATTGTCTCAGCCTATCCTCATAGAGGAGGTTCTCCAATCCTCTAATCATCTTTGTGGCCCTCCTCTGGACTCGCTCCAACAGCTCCACATCTTTCTTATGCTGAGGACCCCAGAACTGGATGCAGTACTCCAGGTGGGGCCTCACAAGTGCAGAGTAGAGAGGCAGAATCACCTCCCTAGATCTGCTGCTCATGCCTCTCCTGATGCAGCCCAGGATGCGATTGGCCTTCTGGGCTGCGAGTGCACATTGCTGCCTCATATCCAGCTTTTCATCTCTCATGATCCCCAAGTCCTTCTCAGCACTGCTGCTTACAATGAGTTCTTCACGCAGTCTGTACTCATGTCTAGGGTTACTCCTACCCAAATGCAGGACCTTGCACTTTGACTTATTAAACTTCATTTTATTCTCTTGGGCCCACTCTTCCAGTTTGTCCAGATCCCTCTGGATGGCATCCCGCCCTTCTGGCGTATCAAGCACACCACTCAGCTTCGTGTCATCCACAGACTTGCTGAGGGTGCATTTGATACCTATATCCAGGACATTATCATTGTGGATGCTCTGTACACCCCAAAACATGAGTCTGAGGTACTTGCTCTTCAATTAGCCTGAAATACATCAATTTGTATTTCATGTATTTTAGTTCTTTTCCAGAGCAGCAAAATGAAAAATTCTCCTTCATACATATTTTGTCTGTCTATATATAGTGCAGCCAGTCCCCAGGGTGTTTCCTTTCCTGTGTTTTTCTCTTAAATGTATGTATCTCTGTGTTGCTCATGTTGCAGTAGACATGAAGGTCAATGGCTGTAAAAAGATAAGGTTTGGAGGCACACACCATATTTTTCACCAGGAGAAAAAGTAGCCAATATTTAAGTACTTAAATCCTTTTTCAGGTCTGAAGTATCTACTGTATAATAGAAAACTGAACTTTTGTTTCCAGGGTTATATTTTGAATATTTTATCTTGGTTTATCTTGGTTTCCCTTGAGGATCAAGCCTTGCAGATCAGTTGTAGAGTGGTTTTACAGCAAATGAGGGCTCTATGTGGGAGGACAGCACAATCTGCCATTGTATTATTTCTCACAGGGAGCATAGGTGACCTTCATCTTTGATGGACGTAACAATCAACTAGTTCATAATTGAGACCAGTTTCTTAGTGTGCCTGGGGCAGTGATTTGAGGCTCAGAGTGCCTTCTCTGCAGAGAAGCCTTCAAAATACTGTATCATTATGGCATATGAACCATTTATTGAACTTTGCATCCCAATTAATTTTTTCAGTTCACACTGTAATGAGAAGGATATGATTCCGATCACCTTGTTACCACTGATAGGTGTGATTTGCCTGCTGAGATTTTAATCATGATTTCTCCCAGGAGCCCACTACTTGAAGCAAAAGCTGATGGATGCTAATGTTTAGCATAGCTGCTAATATTTAAAATGAGCTATGAAATCCCTTTTTGATGTTTCAGCGGGAGAATGAGACACATCTGTCTTGAATGTTACAAGAAAAATTTTTGTCTCTGCATGCAATTTCATGCGTGAATATGTGATAATCAGCAAGATGTAATGGGGGAAATTGTATCATTCTCCAAAAAGAGGTGAAAAGGGGAAATGTAATAATTGTGAGGTTGTAACAGATTTGTAACACCTAATCTATTCCATTTTTCTGTTAGCCTTTGGTTTATCTTGCTGACTTTTTTCAAGAGAAAGGTGCACAAGACTGTTGTTCATGTTATGAATTATCCTGGATAAACTTTACAAAAATATCCTAGAGAGCCTAAATGGTCCAGAGGAAGACTGAGAATAGCTACATCTATGGCTTCAAAGCACCAGGAGAAGTAAATGGGGTCACTCATTTTGATTTCACTCAGATTTACAGTGAATATAAAGCCTTGAAAATGCAATGATAGGTGCTAGATTAGAATTGGATGGGTCCTTCAGTTCTCCTGAAAATGCCACTGCCACACACTCTCCCACTAGATAGAGAGAAAATTTCAAAACCCATTATTAAATTTACTTTTGGCATTTATTTTAATGATCAGGAATTCTTCTGGAGAAGGCACACCACATTCCAAGAAACGAGTTTCCTGCAGGTCTTGTGAGATCCCCGCAGAGTTCTTAGTGGAAAGAAATATCCTTTGACCCCTATCTGATGAGCAAACAGTGCACACTGGCAGCCCAGAAGGCTAATCGCATCCTGGGCTGCATCAAAAGAAGTGTGGCCAGCAGATCCAGAGAGGTGATTTTGCCACTTTACTCTGCTCTGCTGAGACCTCATCTGGAATACTGTGTCCAGTTCTGGAGCCCTCAATACAGAAAGGACATGGATCTGATGGAGCAGGTCCAGAGGAGGGCCACAAAAATGATCAGGGGGCTGGAACACCTCTCCTATGAGGACAGGCTGAAGGAGCTGGGATTGTTCAGCCTGGAGAAGAGAAGACTTCGGGGGGACCTAATAGTGACTTTCCAGTACTTAAAGGGAACTTATAAGAAGGCTGGAGAGGACCTATTTGCAAAGGCCTGGAATGAAAGGACAAGGGGCAATGGTTTTAAACTGGAGAGGAGTAGATTTAAATTGGACATTAGGAAGAAGTTCCTCACTATGAGGGTGGTGGAACACTGGAACAGGTTGCCCAGGGAGGTGGTCGAGGCCCCATCCCTGGAGGCATTCAAGGCGAGGCTTGACAGGGCTCTGGGCAACCTGATCTAGTTGGGGATGTCCCTGCCCAGTGCAGGGGGGTTGGACTAGATGACCTCCAGAGGTCCCTTCCAACCCTAACCATTCTATGATTCTATGATTCTATGATGGACCACATAATGTTGTGATGCTGGAGGCTGCTGCTGTCACACACAACGGCAGGTGTCTTATCTTCTTGCTGAGCTGATTTTTTCCTGCTTAACTGTTTAGTCTGCTGTGCTTCAAGCAGTCTTTTCTCATCTCTCAGGGTTGAGCTTCTACCGTGACCAGTAACCTGCCATCAGTAGTGAGTTGTTTTCAGTTCTGGGGCCTCTGTTTTCTACTAGTGCCCATATTTTCAAGGCCTTTGCTGGTATCTCATGCTTAAACTGAACATCACAAGAGACACCTGATTGCAAGGGCTGGTCACAGAGCAAGTTCTCATAACAAATGGATAGATAACAAGTCTAGGAGGCCAGGACAGGAGCCTGGCACAGTTAGATAAGGCCTATTACTAGCAAAGCCAGTTCTGTTCTTACTGAGTCACTGAGCAACATACTGACGATCAGATCTTTCTGAAAGCAATGGATAGAATTACATGAGAATTTCAGTCACATTGAGTCCTTATGTTACCATGCCTGTAAGGGAACTCTGCCAGGTAATAGCACATAACATCTCCTAGTTAAGTTATTTTCTAGCTGTCATATTTTGTCAGATTTAACCAATTTTGTAGAAGGGCTGAGTTTCTGCATAACTAATGAAAACTACTGGGCAGTAGACCACTTTGCAAAGTGAGCAGGAGAGCTTGGGAATAGCAGCCCTGGTTCTCAGAGTTTTGTATGTAATTTGATCTCTCAAATGGTTTGTGCTCAGTCAGGATCTGCAGGTGGAGAAAGTGCATTCCTCAGGGGCCTAAGCTGAGTTGTGCTAGGCACTGCTGCTGAGGCAGCTATGTCAGCATAAAGGTATTTGGGAGGGAAAAATCAGCATGAACCCTGGCCTCTACAAAGCCATTCAGGTATCCCTCCACCCCAGAGGTATTGGAACAGACTTGAAACCTCCAGTCTCTCAGTCCACCATTCTGCTGCTCTAAAACTGCGTCAAGAAGGCTGCAATTTTGTCTGAATGCCAAACAGTCCAGCAAAGGCTCTCTGAGGATGGATGCTGTGCATCCTTCAGTTCTTGTGTTGCAGAGGAAATGCTGATATTCTGCCATTCAGCCTGCAGGCTTGTAGTTTACTTCATCTATAACAAATAGCCTGCAAGCTGAACACCTAAATTCACTAAGGATGGGATTGGTGTCTAATTACTGTAACTGCCTTCTGAGGGTTTGCTGTTTCTCTGCTACTGCCTACAGGGGAAGATAACAATGAGCTTGAGCAATTTGTAGGTCATTAGAGTGAAATAGAAATTTGATGCACAGGTTATTAATTTAACCCCAGAGGCCCTTGTGAAAGAAAAATAACAACATCGTTTCCCTCAGAATAATTATAGACCAACTCTTTTCACAGCGATAGGAATTTCTATAGGAGCCATCAGTCTGTAGATCAATAGTCAGTGAAGCTGTCAGCCAGATTAGCTGAAACTTTGAATAGTTATACTTTGTTATTAGAGCTTCTTTTGGCTGAAACTTGTTAATAATCATGGAACAGCAGGGGTGGCAGGTCTGAAGGGTTGTCTTCTCAGTGAGATGCTTGTGGAGGCTCTTGGTGATGAATGTGAGCTTACGTCACAAACAAAATTCAATGCAGACCAAGCACAAACATGTGCCCAGGCTTGTGTCAGGTTAGGGAGAGCATGTGATAACACTAGAGTTATATCAGAACCCGAACAAAGCCTGCTAGCACAAAAGGACTCTAAGTATTTTGAAAGCTTTGAACAAGCAGAGAAGGGTGTGTTTTGTGTTACATGAGGTTTTAAATCCTACACTGGAATTCACAGGATTTCCCATTTTACAAGATTGTAGGTCTACATGCAAGAGGTCCTTAACTTCAAGGTAAACCAGCTTATGTTACTGACTTGACTCCTTCCATTTTTTTGTTGTCTAGAAGCCCAGTATTTTATGCAGCAAACAGAAAGCAACTTGATGTCTGCCAAGGATTGGTGGGTAAGGGGGCTCCTTTGTATAAATATCTAAGCATTCTTATGCAAGATACTGTTTTATGTGGAATTTTTACTGTATAAAACTTTGCATAGAAATGGGTTTGTCTATCTTAACTCTTTACTTGGCATGATGTGGATAAAGCAATTATTAATATGGGACAGGCTCAGTAAGAAACCTGGAATTTTTCAAGGTGGGATTTGAAAGGTGTGTCCACAAGCAGAAATCAGCATTCTGTGTTGCTTCTGTGCATGCTAATACTGCAATAGGAAGTGATCTTGTAATCTGTGATGGTGCTGCTTGACAATTGAACAGAGACCACAGAAATAGGAGAATCTGAGACTTTTCCTGCCTTTGTACTAAGACTTCGTGTGAGTGTGTTCTCTCTCCAGCTTTGCGGTTAGAAAAGTAATTTTTATGCCCATTGTAAAGAAAAATGTCTTGAAAATAATTAGTTGATCCTGAGAGAAAAAGTGAGGGAAAGAGTCGCTGTAGAAACAGCGATAACCACTTTGTTCAGCATCAATATATCAATGTAACAATAGAATCACAGAATACTTTGGGTTGGAAAGGACCTTCTGCCTTGCGCCTGCCCCATACATGCGAGAGATCTGGCCTCCGCCACGAAAAATGTGTCTTAAAAATGTCCACTCAAGCCGTTAAGAACAAGACAAGCCACCTCCTGCCCTAGACCTCAGTTAAGATGGCGGCGGAAGCGCCATATCACGTGATGGCAGGCGGGACGCCCTCGCGTTCGCTCTGTGGCGGTGTGTGCGCGGGAGGATGGAGCCCGCGGTGCTGGAGCGGTTCCTCAGCCCGGGCAAAGGCAACGGCCTCCGCTCCCGCCGGCAGGTGCGGCCCGGCGAGCTGCTCTACCGCGCCGAGCCCTTTGCCTATATCGTCACCAAAGCACAGCTGGGCAGCGTATGCGAGCGCTGCCTGCACAGGTACCGGCTGCCGAGTGGGGAGGTGGGGGTTGGGGCGGCCGCCTCTCTCGCTGGCTCCTCCGGGTCATCGCCGCCTCTTCCGGCGTGCCGGACTGGGGTCGCGGGGGGATAGAGCTCAGTTTCCTGGGGCGGGAAGGCTTTGCCAGGTCTCGACAGGGTCGCGTGGGCAGCCGTGCTGGCAGGGCTGGTGTGTGCTATTTTCCGCTCTCTGCTGCTCTTTTTAGAGAGGTGGTTGGAGATGGTTAGTGGGTTTTTTTCTGTGTGCGCGCGCGCGTGTGTAAAAGGCTTTTCTAACACAGTGAGTCATCCCGAGCGCGGGAAGTTTGCGCGGAGGCTTCCTGGGCTAACTACCCACAGCAGGTCCGGTAGTGCCGGTGCCTCGGTGCTGCTCCGGACGGGCCGTGGCTGTAGGCGCCAGGTTCCCCTCAGAGGACTTCCTCAGCCTGGCGGGGCAGGAGCGGCAAAACGCTGCTGGGTTTCGCTTTGCTTCGGGGACGAAGGCCTGACCTGGGCAGAGGTGGCTGTGGGTTGAGTGGCCCGTGGTGCGCAGTGCGACTGCCTCGGTCCTGATCAAAACTACCTGTTATGAGGGTAGAGTTCTAACCTGCGGAAGCCCCGCAAGGACACTTTGCTCAGAGCACTCGTAAAAGTGATGGCAGCCGTTGGACACCAGCCTTCATGAAAGAGGCAGTGTGAGATGGTTGATATTCTCATCACCTGGTTAAGTTTATTCTGTGTCAGGAGCACATGACTTTGAGACGTGCTAAATAAATGCCTGCCTTCTTCCCCCAAATCCTTAAAAGTAAAAACTGACAAATCCACAGTAGATTTCTGTGTTTTTTTAAAAAACTCCCAAGTATTTCTTTCCTACCCTTTAGTAATTAGAAAATCAAGCAAGATAAATTGTGATAGACCTATTTGCAGGAGGTCTGTATATTTGTACCTGAAAGACATTGGTAGGTAATCCAAAACTGCTAAATTACCGGGACTTGAAGAGAGACAATTCTATACCTCTAGGCTTTGCTTGCCTTTTTTTTTGAAAGTAATTGACGTGGAACATTCCTGGTGTTTTGCTCCATGTGCTTCCAGGGCATCTGAGCTTCTGTTTAAAGAAATTATAATGCGATCCTCATTTTCCCGCAGAGAAATCTTGAATGTGTTCCAGGTCAGACTTGCATCTGACCTTGGCATTGGAAAAAAAAACTAAAGAAAGATTTTTAGGTAATAATCTGTCAAGTCTGGCTTGTGACATTGGAGTCCTTTGGGATAGTGACTTCTTGTATCTTTTTGACTTTGTTTTGAGAGGCTGCAGACTTCAGAAGACAGGCTGATGGATTCAACAGGTGGAATGAAAATGAATCTGAAGTGTTTAGATACAGAAGTGTAACCAGGGCAAGGTTTCTTGGGAGAAATAGTGGTGTTACCACTATTGTGGTAACCACAATATAACCACTATATGTTACCAACTGATATATCATGGAAGTTTATGCATTTGTTAAAGTTTGTCTTTTTTCTAAATAGTGATAGCAGTTAAATTGAAAAATAAGGAAGTTAAAAATAATTTTCTACCAATCTAGCTTCCATTGCAAAATGTACTGTGGCTAGACAGAGTTTATAGACCAAGATAGTGCAAGCTGACTTTTTTCTTATTCATCTGATTAAAGCCAGTGGCTTCTTATTCAAGGAATTTTGTTAAATTAGTGAGTGATAGATATATCTATTCGTAGGTCTTTTTTTTTTTCTCCTTTTTATATTGAAATCAGAAAAATGGTGAAATAGGTTGTGGAATCAAACTGTCTCAGTAATATGCAGTGTGATTTTTCAAAGCCAGATATCAGAATAAACATTACTGCTCCTTTCCAGGACTACAGATAAAAGTCACATTGTCTGCTACTGTTCCTGTTTTTCACTGTGATCCTTAGGTGGCAGTACAGGAACACACACTGCAATTCTATATTAATTTTGTCTTTCATCTTGTAACAGTAATTGTTGAATGCAGCTTTTGACTGTGAGAACTGCTAGGTGAGCCAGAAGATGGGGAATGATGTGCAGAATATCTTACTTCTGGACTGCCTGCTGAGAGGCAGCATGGTCTTACCATGATTTGGAGTCACAGACTTGCTATATTACTATCTTACCTTTTGTGGCTTTAGCTGAGTCCTTACTGTGAGGGTCTAAGTTACCCAAGAAGGGCAAGGATGGCTGTTGGGGGCAGTCTGTTAGTCTGATTCAGAGAGGAGAGCTCAGCTGGTACAGTACTTCTGCTTAGTCTTATCTCAAAGTGAGTATTATTGTCCATGCAAAATAGAGAAATGTTTAAATGTGTGTGTATATATATAGTTAGTGCATCTACCTGTAGAAGGGCTAACATCCTTACCTTATGGGGCTGTTGGTACTATATATATATATAGTGAAATTAAATTTTTTAGTCAGTGTTATTTGGTCTATGTTGTGTGTAGACTAGATTGCAGATTTTAGTAACCCTTTTATGATTTCTTCTTACTTCAGAGATAGTCCTGTATTTTCTAATGAATAAGTTCATGTTTTTTACAGAAGGCTTGGCTAAAATATTCTGCCTTAGCTGATTTAATATGATAGCGTAGGTGTTTTGAATTATATTCAATTAGCAATAAAAAAATACTGTCCTGAAATAGGATATACAGTAAAGATTTGCTTGGAAATGTAAATTTTGATAAAGAAGGAAAGTGCGTGTTGACAGTATGTATTTCTATGGAAGCAGTGCCTTGAGAGAACATAAGACATTGTGTTTCATGATGGTACCTTCTTTGCAGAAGAGTATCTGTAATGTTAGGGTAAGTGCCTTGCTGAAAACATGCTGTTTGTGCTGTTATTGAAGTCTGACAGGATGTGAATGGCCAGCATCTTCTTCCAACAACTTACCAGGGAAAGCAATGGAAAAGATTCTTTGTCTCTTACTAACTAAAAATATTCTGTATGGCTTCTTCCATGCTTTAATACCTTTTTAGTGTGGGGTCAGTGGCAGTACAGCTCAGTTCAGGTTTATGTAGCAGGATTGAGGGGATAAAGAAAGCTGTTTCATTTACAAACATAGGAGATTTCACTGTATTTTCCATTCTGCTGGCCGTTGATAAAGACGGTGAACAAAACTAGTTGCCAGTTATTCCCTGAGGCTTCTAACACCTTTCTCTGTTCTAGAAAACAACTATTATACCTTATTTTTCCTTCTTCATCTTTTACTTGGCTATCAGGCTATAAAATGACCTTTCTTCTAGTCCCTGCCTTTGCACAATTAAGTTCTGTTCAGTGGACCACCTTTATTCATGTGTGTGTTGATGCCCTTGTAGAAGTCAGGCACATTAGAAAAGCAGGCAGTCCTTTCATGGGAGCTGTGCTTGCTCTGGCCTTGTAGATTTTATTCATCCAGGAGATTAATGAATTTATTCTTGATTATAGTCTCTATTGTCTTGCCAGGGTCAGAAGCCAGACTTGCAGTTAGTAGAGTCAAGTGAGTGTGATGATTGAATTTTTTTATTTCTTTAAAAAAGCAAGCACTGGAATACTTCAGTTGCTTAAATCATAGAATCATAGAATCATAGAATGGTTAGGGTTGGAAGGGACCTCTGGAGGTCATCTAGTCCAACCCCCCTGCAGTGGGCAGGGACATTCCTAACTAGATCAGGTTGCCCAGAGCCCTGTCAAGCCTCGCCTTGAATGCCTCCAGGGATGGGGCCTCAACCACCTCCCTGGGCAACCTGTTCCAGTGTTCCACCACCCTTGTGGTGAGGAACTTCTTCCTAATGTCCAATTTAAATCTCCTCCTCTCCAGTTTAAAACCATTGCCCCTTTTCCTTTCATTCCAGGCCTTTGCAAACAGGCCCTCTCCAGCCTTCTTGTAAGTTCCCTTTAAGTACTGGAAAGTCACTAGTAGGTCCCCCCGAAGTCTTCTCTTCTCCAGGCTGAACAATCCCAGCTCCTTCAGCCTGTCCTCATAGGAGAGGTGTTCCAGCCCCCTGATCATTTTTGTGGCCCTCCTCTGGACCTGCTCCATCAGATCCATGTCCTTTCTGTATTGAGGGCTCCAGAACTGGACACAGTATTCCAGATGAGGTCTCACCAGAGCAGAGTAAAGTGGCAAAATCACCTCTCTGGATCTGCTGGCCACGCTTCTTTTGATGCAGCCCAGGATGCGATTAGCCTTCTGGGCTGCCAGTGTGCACTGTTTGCTCATGTCCAGCTTCTTGTCCACCAGCACCCCCAAGTCCTTTTCTGCAGGGCTGCTCTCCATCATCTCATCCCCTAGCCTGTATTGATAGTGGGGATTGTTCCGACCCAGGTGTAGGACCCTGCACTTGGTCTTGTTGAAGCTCATGAGGTTCACCTGGGCCCACCTCTCCAGCTTGTCTAGGTCCTTCTGGATGACATCTTGCCCCTCCAACTTATCAACAGCACCCCATAGCTTGGTGTCATCTGCAAACTTGCTGATGGTGCACTCAATGCTGCTGTCGATATCATTTATAAAAATATTAAACAGTACAGGCCCCAGTACAGAGCCCTGAGGGACACCACTTGTCACTGATCTCCAGCTGGACTTTGAGCCATTAACCACTACCCTCTGGATGCGGTCAGCCAGCCAGTTCCTTATCCACTGAACAGTCCACCCATCAAATCCATAGCTCTCTAACTTGGCCAATAGAATGTTGTGGGGGACTGTGTCAAAGGCCTTGCACAAGTCCAGATAGATCACATCCACAGGTTGTCCCTTGTCCACTGAGGTAGTCACAGTATCGTAGAAAGCCACTAGGTTTGTCAGACAGGATCTGCCCTTAGTGAAGTCATGCTGACTGTCTCTGATCACCTCCTTCTCCTCCATGTGCCTTAGCAGACCTTCTAGGAGAATCTGCTCCATGATTTCCCCAGGCACAGAGGTGAGGCTAACAGGTTGGTAGTTTCCAGGGTCCTCCTTTACACCCTTTTTGAAAATGGGTGTGACATGCCCCTTCTTCCAGTCTCTAGGGACTTCACCTGACTGCCAGGATTTCTCAAATATTATTGAGAGTGGCTTGGTGACTACATCAGCCAATTCTTTTAGGCCTCTGGGGTGCATCTCATCAGGTCCCATAGACTTATGTATGTTCAGGTTCCTCAGGAGGTCATGAACCTGACTTTCACATACAGCAGGAGGGACTTCATTACCCTGGTCCACATCTTGTTTAGAGTTCTGCTGTTAATGTTACATGAGGCTATAAATTCTATCAGAATAGATCAGAAAATACTGATATTCTCAACTTCCTACACAAAATTTTAGGTTTAAAGGAAAAGGCTTATATGACCTCTTTTTCTGCCATTAATTGGTACTATTTTTAATATTACTTTTTAAAGTTTATTATTAGAATTTGATTTTATGTAGTCGATCAGATTAGAAGTTCTGTTAAAAGTGAGTTACTTCTTAATTTAACTAAATAATCCCAAATCAGTGCTGAGTTAATGTAGGACAATTTAACATTACAAAGTTTGCTTGTACATAGTGATTTCTCAGGCTGTCCATCATATATGGTGGTGTTGCTCAATTTGTTCAGCTTGTTCAATTTTTACATGGGTTTTAAAGATGTTCTTTGTCTGATAATTAAATTCAGAAGTAGCATTTTAGTGCTTGGCAGTTCTCTTCCTTTGTACATCCAATGGTCTATTGGCCATTAATCCCAGCTGGTTGTTTCCTGCAAGATACATGGTAGTGACAGGCACAGTCTGACAAAATCACTTGGGGTCTCCTGTGGCCTCTGGTGCGATAACTGTGCTGACAGCAGAGGGAGCATTAAACTCATTGCCCAGGGGAAAGTGTGGGCAGTGATACCCATGTTCCTATAATCCTTGTATGGGTAGGATGAGCTCTTCAGCCTTCTGACAGTCATTCTAGGAGAAGGACAACTCTGATTCCAAACCCGGGCAGATGGAGCTCGTTTAGCCCTGTAAGGCCTTCCATCTAAGAGGTTAAACCTCTGTCCTAAGGACTT